>LJZU01000090.1:0-292154 GCA_001513805.1 Davidsoniella virescens
TACGACGCCTTTGACAGCTGAGATCGGGGATTGTATTTTATTCTATATGATTTGATTACATTTCACATCTACCTAAATCACTAAGATCATACAACGCCGGGTTGGCTACCGGACAGATATTTAAAGTNNATGTGCGGGACAAAAATGTCCCCTAGCCCCGAAGAACTAGTGGTCCATACCTCCACTATGAGCTAAATCACTAAGATCATACGACGCTACTCTGGTTTGATAGACTATATAGATCCAAGAGGTGAAATAGAATAACAAAATCGAATAGGCGTAATTGGTGTAGTGGTAACATTAATCGTTGCCATTTGGTAATGATTTCGATTAGCCCTGGGTTCGATTCCCAGATTACGCAATCTTTTTGGTGGTCAGACGTCGAAGGAAACTCACATCGTGATGTGGTAGACTATATTGTCTTTTTTTGTTATGTGCGTGGTTCGACGATGCTGATATTAACGAAATAATTTAGTAGACTGTTCGATACTGAGGATGTAATGCTCGAGTTACACAACTTTTCATATCATTTTCCGTACCTATGGTGTTCTACGGTTGTTCCGATAAATCGCAGAGAGATGACTTATGCTTCTTACATATGAGATGCCATCTATCTTCCAAGCTATCATCTGTTAGAATCTCATCCTCAACGGTGCCTTTATAGGGTTATAGTATGGTATATATTTCTGCCTATACGCTAATGTTTAACTATGAACCATATGTAAGATATACCCCATCATTCATGTCCTGGCACTTGATTGCTACGTATCTTGATCTCTTCAAACATGGTGATAGTTTATGCCAGTCATGAGCTTCCACTACTGAATAAACCGAATGTATTCCACATTAAGCAAGTGCTTTTGTATACACTGTTTGTGTCCCACATTGACGTACTTTCCCATTTACATATACTATATTTGCCTCGCATTCTGGCTGTTCCAAACCAGCTCTGATTGAGACGACACCTCATGAGTATAATTCCTGGATAGGGAAATGCAATCAATGTATGTGCATACATATTTGTATACATGTGTCTTGCGGGCCATAAGAGGTCCACTAACTATATCCGCTACCACTATTGACTACTACCTGATCATGCCTCGGCCCCATTAGAGACAGTATAATCAATGTTTAAAAGGTATCGTCAATAAGGATTCGTTAATTCCCTCATCGCCATCAGGTATGTAGCGTGACCTGGCGCTGAGGGGAAAGTTGGCACTATTAGTTCTATATGCGGTAGTCTATAAAATGCACATGGCATGGTCCTTATCACGGGTCTTTCTTACAGATCTAGCACCATGCTTAAAAACCAGTACAAATATATGCATTCAATAAACTAGTAGCGATTTATAATATCAATGGGCTTTAGTTGGTGCAAATTATATATAATATCTACTTGCTCGGAAAATACCTCCACCATGATATACAAGTCATATAAAGTCAAATATGTAGAAACTACACAACCCGATCTTGCTCATGCATACAAGGTCAAATGGACTGGCTCATCGGCATTAAGACTTTTATGATTTAAAGCTTTGGGATGTTATCATCTTTACTCTGTACTAGTCGATATTTATGTATTTATTGATTAGTATTGACTCCGGAAAAACATTGGATCAAATTCTGTGACAGATACATTTGTACTTCGTCAGCAGGCCTTGAAATCCTATGGTTGGATCTTATCTTGTCTTTTGACGCCTCTATTCAATGCAACAGTAACCTTCACGACAGCCCCTAATGTATTTGTACTGTTAGGTCACATTTAAACTCAGTGGGGAAAACGCCGGTAGCATGATCTGAAATCTTTGGACCATCGTTGAGTATCGCAGGGGAATTTTACATAATAGATCTCATACAAACATCTGTACCAGCAGTAACCCTAATGACCCTACGGTATCATATATATTCAATGGTGCTAGTCCCGACTGGATACATTGGTCGGCTGCGGATGAATAATTATGAAACTAAGACATTGAACGGAATAATGTTTCCGTGATGGAATGTCATTATGATGTGGTGATCTAATGTACGCAAACCAAAAAAGTTACAGGTGTACTGTTTGCACGATAAAAATAAAAATGAATAGCTAAAAAGTTAGATATTATCGGTGCTTTGTGTGTATTTTGAACAAAAGGCACTCTATCTATTGTTTAGTTACCCACGGGAGAGATGAACGTAGCATTGGGAAGCATTGAATTCATTGTACTCTGGAGCCAACCAATTTGTGCTTGATTACTCGGTTCCCCGAAAATGATAGTCGCCTTTTGGAACAGCCAGTCACATGAGAAGACACGTGACATAATCAGTCGCTTTGATCTGAGCATGGCGCTGTGATAGGTGGGGCGATGTTGAGTTCTGTTGTGATGATGTTGTCTTGATTGGTTGAATGTAAAACAGATAATGTGCATATTACAATAGAATAGAAGGTTGAATTGGGAAAATTCTAGACAGAATAAATTTGCGACTCCTATGTCACATCTTCTAAGTATATATATGTATGTCTTTGTGAGTAGTGTGTAATATGGGTAGTGGACTCGGAAGTAAGAGCATTGATTAAAACCTAGCTTTGAGATATGTAATTGTAGGCATTCGGAGTCCATTGATATATGTGGTTTCCCCGGTCAAACTTTTCTATTATGCTCAGAAAGCGGCCAAAAGACACTAGGTGGCTGTGTTTATTGTCGCCTTGACTAGAGTAGTATGTAGATTTAGTGTTGATGGAACTTGAACATATCTGTATGAGTAAATTCGTGTACGCGAAAATCCATAGGGAATTCTTGCGTTCTGAATATAAAACTATAATTTATGACAGCTGTGCTTACATATAGTTGTCATATAGCCAAAAAAATATAGTTGATCACAGTTTTGGAAAACACGAAAACAGGACGCCTCACGCCAGCACAGAAGATCCGTCCGGACCATTACTACAACTAGATAGGAAAATGCCAGCGAGGGCGGCGCAGGTGCCTCTACGAGTTGATATAGTGACGCGATACATTGCTTATCTTTTTTTGAATAATGCTTACTACTACAATCATACAACCAACTACTTTATTATGTACAACTACAGAAGTGAATTTTTGGATACCTGGAGGACAAGTAAAGATAGGTGCACCCTAGGGTGAAACGCCAAGACAGGTCTCCTACAGACACCACACAGCTGTCAACAGCTGACGGAAAAGCAAGAGTTAAGAACTTATTACTATTGTCGGCGCGGTTGCCCATGGTAGAGTATGCAGCTTCATAGAGGCTAGCATAGTTCTATGCCTAGTTTTTTCTTAATACTAAGATTTTGCTCCGGTCCCTTTTCCTACGGGCTCCACGTCTTCGCTAAGCTGCACTTGGACCAAAATTGTGCTGTAGTGGGTATTTTATTGCTACAACACTACACCTATATTGCTAGTAAGCAGCCTATAGCGCAACCTATCTAGCCCTTGGTGGCACCCCCCGTTTCTCTTTTCTGTCGCTCAAAGTAGAAGTCGCCCTGACTTGATAGTGGTCGATCGTGACCGTGACTTTTCGTGCTTTTGTTTCTCAAAGTATCGGCCACGACCTTTAGCCAGCAGTCGCCTTAGTACGAGTCGCATGCTTTATTATCGACATTATCTGCTACCTTTATGTAAGTATTCCATCTTCGAATCTACATCACAGATTTTCGCTTCAATAAGGCCACCCCTTTACGCAATTACGATATATATTCGTCAACTACGGCTCGTATACCGACAGCCCAGGCGCTTTCCAGCGTGAAATTACAGTGCTTTTCTCGCTGATTACTACTTTTGGCGGCCGGCCTTCTTTTAGCCTTTGCCTGTCTTTGAAATTAGGCCCTGTCACTCGACCACGCTAGCACACTACTAATAATACTTGGTTTTGGTCGATGCTACTGCGTTTTGGCTGGTCTCACTCAGCCTCTGGGACTTATCTTGGGACTTACCACTTTCATTGCTGGTATACATTCTTGACTACCATCATACTATTATCCCTCTTCACTCTTCACGAAATTGTCTCGCGCTCAGAGCCCATCGATTTGACACGAATATACCGCATTTACGGCGCAAATATATTATCCTTTATACATCTGAAGTATCGTATCGCCGTATCAAGCCGACCGACCGTCCATCGTCGTATCAGACTACAGGTACTCATCATCGCATATCCCTAGCCGCTGCTGGCCTTTATCTATACTGTACTTGTACTGTCACCGGCGTCGAGAGATTTATCGACCTGACCACTGGATGTTGGCCATGGAGCATCGACAGCATCTTCAACTATGACCTCCCGGACCCAAATGGGCGTCCAACAACGCCTACCTCAGCGAGCATTAAGCAATTCATCTTTATCTCACAATCCCCAGCTGCCCCAACAACAACAGCAGCAACAGCAACAGCAACAGCCGCAGCCGCAGCCGCAGCCGCAGCAGCAGCAGCAGCAACAACAACAACAACAACAACAACGTTCGCAACATCCATTGGCGCAACAGTCACATATACAACAAACTGCTCGCCGGGATTCTCAAAACACATCACCACATCAAAACCAAAATGCGTTCGACATGGACACTTCCGATCTTGCGCCCGTATCTATGAATCGGTTTGCATCCGTTCCGCGCCGTGGCGGTTCCCGACTCAAGACCGAAGTCTCAAGCGACTCGATCGTGCTTCGCCCACCGACCAGCGATGGAATGGCTATGTTGAATACTACGCGCATATTACCAACAACAGTGCCTTTCGCGGTATCTGGCTCCCCCGATGTTAATGCTAGCCCTATTGACGTCTCCATGACCGATATAGCGATGCTAAACAATGGTTTATCAGCTCAAGAGGAAGGAAACCTCCCATTGCCAAGACGGCGCAGTCGCCTTGCCCGGCCAATATCATCGATACCACAGCCATCAATAAAACAAGCCCCCACACAACAAACTCTCAAGAAGGATGGCCGGCCACGCGCATGGACATCCGAAACTCCACCCGAGGCCCCCCGGTTTAGAACTAGCTGGAAGCCCGATGCCGCTTTGAAGGTTGATGCTGGTAGTACCAGTGTTATAAGAGCAACCAACTCTGGATTTGCCGATTTCTTCCCATGGACGGGGAACCATCCTGAGGATCAAATGACCGAGTCCATAATACGTGCCGGATATTTCGATAAACAACCTGCTTTTGACAAACAATCAACATTTGTCGAAACTACTAGCGTCCGAACCACAGTCCCACCAACTATCAAGCAAAAGACCGGACTGAATGCATTATCCACCATCTTTGCGACGGTCATGGCACAACGCCGTACTACGGGACAAGTCACAGCCGCCTCTACATTCAAGCCCCCTCCACGAGTTACTCTTACTGATACCAAGAGGGAGTTGTGGCTCAAAGACCTTGCCAATCCCACAAGCTCATTACGAAAGCTTAGTCGCACCATCCCCCACGGAATTCGGGGCAAGGCCCTACTCGATCAGTGTTTAAGCAAGTCTGTACCGATTGACCGTGCTGTGTGGCTCGCCAAATGCGTTGGTGCCAACGAGATTCGTGCTTTCAAGCGGAAAGGTGCCTCCGGGTCCATCGTGATCGGAGGTGAGACCAAGTGGATCAGGGACTGGACTGTATTTGTCGAACAGTTCGTCGAAACCTTGGTGTCGGCAGTCAACATGAAAGATTGGAAGGCCAAGGTTTCCTATGCGTAAGTTTTCTGTATAGTCCAATGATGTGTGTTATATGTATGCTAATATGTATTATAGTATACGTTTTTCTGCTAGTCTCTACTCCGAAGGACTCCTCGACCGCGATCACTATGTAGACTGGCTGGTACAATCTCTTGAGTCGTGTAGACAAAGCAGGCTACCGATGTGGCTACTAATCACAAAAATATATTGGAACGATCTCTCCAGGGCACGCAAAAACGGACGTAGACTTGTTGTTGCACTGTTATCACATCTCACAGCCGTAAGTCAACTTGATGCGTATACTCTCGACCCGACTAACAAACATTCATATAATAGATCCATAACGACGAGGATGGTGACCTCTTATCCGAACTGTCGGCTAATCTATTCAGCCTGATCAAATCAGTACTCGTATCAAGCCCCGACAATTTCATATCACCATCGACATGGCTGAAGCATAAAGACGCACTTCACGGATTTTTATCACCAGACGACTCCATTGCATTAGAAGCATTCAACACAATCAACTCTCGGAATTCTTGGCTCTTAACATCGAATACCATGACACAACCGACAAGACGACAAGAACTGGTTCGACTTCTCGATACAACGATGCTTACGCCACCAACTGAGGCTACTATCCAACGTTGCTGGAACCTCGCGAACGACAAACTTGTTCTTGCGCAAACCCTCATGGAATGGAGTACATCAGCTCATAGACCAGGCTATAGCAAAGTGTATGTGACTGTACGATTTCTTCGTGAGGGTGCCCGGTTGAATATAGATGTCACTTCCGCCATCCTTGATTTTGTCGACACAATCCCAGACTCGGCAACAGAACGAAAGAAATCACTATTTATCCTTGTTTCTGAACTTGTGCGGACTGGAGACCTCTCGGTTCCTAGATACATCTCTTGGCTACTTTCACGAGGTGGGTTGACATCGCCAGACCAAATCGATCCTAATGGACCATGTATGACCAGAATGCTTCTGGAATTACCGTTGGATTGTCTGGACTCTGCATCGCTTGGATCACGTCAGAACATGCTGCGACGCATCGGATATCATAGCGTACACGAAAAAGAAAACATCGATACAGCGCTTCAACTTGCTATGCAGTCAATGGGCATGGTATGGGAAGGCTCCCCAAGACGTGATATTCCTGTCAAACCTGCTAGCAAGCTGGTCGGCCCGATGCGGAAGAGTGGCCGTACGGTACAAACGGCCGTTGGCTCAGCTGTAGCACAAGCCTTCAAGGACCGATATTTATCACAAGACGGACCTCCAATTACTGCTTCTACCTTCACCTCTGCTCGCATCATACTCGAGGCTGCTTCCGATTTCACGAAACTTGGCGAAATGCTAGCTACTACTGCTAAAGACACCGACCCAGAGGTCCTAGCATGCTGTGCCGATACATTGAACGCCAATCTATTTTGCCTAGCAGCCATTGGCCGTAGCCGCGTTATTTACGACGTTTTACTCGACGCATCTCGCCTTCTTACCATCGACCAGGGACTGACCCAACGAACTTTCTTTTCTTCTATGGCAAGCCTAGCCACCAGAATTCCTGGACAAGAATCTATCAGCGAGCAGTTCAGACAAAAGCTTCGTATGATAGATCGAAACTCATCAGTAGATGCATGCTCACCAATATCCGACTGCATGGCTGGAATCATGCACGATGGAGACGTCGATCTACATGACGAAATTGAGCGCTCCTTGGCGAATGGAACTGTAGCGGACCCTAGCACCATGGATCGAATGTTCAAACTGACAATTTTCGGATTGGAATCCAGTTGGGATAAAAAGCAGCCTGACCGTCAGAGGGCCTTTGCTCTTCTACTAGCCAGGCTACGTATTTTCGATACTTCACGCTTTGACTCAAGGATGCAAAGTTGGCTCAAGACAATCGTCACCCGGCATAATCGACCACCTCTCATGAGCACCTTGCCGCTTCTTATCAGTCTTGGTTGCGTGGAGTTGCTTCTCATCATTCGGGCTGCTCTAGCCACTATTGGCACCAGTAACCAATCAGATGTTCACCCAACATACCTGCAGGAAGTCATGCAACTCTCCTCGAGCAAGCCGCAGTCAGCCAACGTCTTATCTTTAGAGGAAAGTTACAGAGTATATGTACAGCAGCAAATCCTCTGGCTCAAGAACCCGAAGGAGTTGTTGAGATTGATTCGCGAGTCCCTCGACGAGTATGTCCGACGAGGTGGATGTATTGACACCCCAGCACCTGACAGACTACCTTTGGATCAAAAGGGACGATGGGACGCTGTTGTGCAACAGCTTCAGAGTCTTATCATTGGAGACTCAAATCTAGTCTCTTCTGTTCTTGGAGATAAACATCAGTCACCAAAACTTGCGAAACTCATCGACAGACTTACGACTCGACTTCTCATGGGTAAAGAATTTGAGCATATCGAAATATCGTACGACATGATTCTCGAAAGGGCGAACGAACTCACATTACCCTTCTGTCAACTCAAACTGTTTGTCGCACTCACGACCGACGTCAATGAGCATAACGAGAACGACCCGTCTCAGATCGAAATCTTCACCAAGGCGATGGGAACTGCCATTGAGAATGGCCATATCATGTGGACTAACGCTCTGCCTCAGAACAATGATGATATAGCACAGCAGCTCAAGGTTCAGGCCCAGACGAAGTTTCTCGAAATCATTCCATCTACCCGCAATGTGGATGATTTACTGCGCACACCAGAACAGATCCAGACTGCCGAAACACTTCTTTCCGTAGTAGACTCTTTATCTCGCGGCCGCTCAGCCCGTGGTGCGGGCCAGCTATCTCTCTGTATTGCGGAACGGCTGAATGATCTCTGGGAACTATTGGCCATGGAGCATACCGAGGACAAAGCTCAGGTTAGAAAACAGATTCTGATCAATTGGCTTCCAGCCATGCTGAAGTTTGTTCTTATGAATGCATCACCCACCGATATCCCGTCGACACCCGCAGCTGTAGCTACACCTAATAGCTCTAGCGTCACTGCCCGAGCCCAAGCGCCCTTTGCAGCTTCGATGGAAGTCCGTGTTCGTCTCGTTATGGTTCTGTCCGGTATCCTTCTCGAGCTTGATGAAATCGCCCAAAACGAAGCTGCCTTGGCTGCTGCCCCAGGTCAAAAGGTTTTCGATGTTGCCTTGATGCTTGCTGATACGCTAAGCGAAGAAGCTAAACAACTATGCTCTCGCAATATCCTATCGTCGCTAGAGTCTCCCTCTCTTGTGAATCCGATTCGATCGTCTGACGAACGCATTCGATACATGCTGGGTCAGCCAGCTGATATGGCTACAGATAGCATTCTGCTAGGCCATCGTGACAAGTCTCTTTTGGGTCCTGGTGGACGTAACGTGCTACTCAAGCAAGCACTAGGTCAGATGCAAAATCCCGTCATGATGCAGACCGAAAGACTCGTCCCCTTTTTACTGCGCCGTTGGGAAGTGCTTAGTGAGCCAACTCCTACCGTGGGCGAAAACGACACGAGTATCAGTTTGACGTTATTTGATGCCATAAAACTACAGTAAAACAAAAACAGAAAAAAATACGCATGGCTTTCATTTGTCAATGTACTACGTGGCTTGGTCTTCCTTTAGGAAACACTATTAAGCATTAGATCGACACGTATCGTGCCAGCTTATACCCAGAAATTTCATTGCAATATCTACACCTCGACCTCTTATCTTCTCTCCGATAGAATCGTCATTATCCTATAGCTACCTATCACTACTACCAATTATCTTTTTTTTTATGTTCTTCGGAACAACATTTGTTCATCTTATACCTTATCATAGTTCTAGCATGGCATGCTGCCTTTTCTTCTGTTTTTTTTTGGTCGAGGAGTATCTTTATCCTTTATTTTTATAGTCTTTTGTGTACATTATATATGACACATGTTTATGGGCGCATCGTACTATTTTTTCAACCATACCATCAACATTTATTCTTTTCTTTTCTTATTTTATTTTGGTTTCATCTTCTCACTGGATAGGCTTGCTTTCTTAACGCCGGCAAATGGTGGATGGATATTGATCTTCTTTTTGTTGTGTATTTTTGTTGGGAAACCGGAATGGAGTTCGATGGAGTCTTTTATTTTATTTTGTATCTACCTTTGATTTTCTCTATTCTTCACTTCTCTTCTTTCTGCAGTCTTTTGCTTTTATCATTCTTTCTCTTCTGTTATACTTGTGCTCTATCTTTATCATCCAGTCAGGCATCGAAGCATCAATACGTCATGTCATGTTACTCTTTTCTCTTTTTTATCTCTAAATTTTTTCTTCATATATCTTATGTTTCTATCTTTGATTTGCTTAGTGTTTATTGGTGTATGTAAGTCCATTCTATAGACGGTGGAGTTTCTTCCCACGACCTTTTGTTCTTTTTACCCAAAAAAATGTGGTAGTTTAGATAAATTCATGTGTTGTATGTGAACTTGATACGTTTTCATGTTTTGATATTCTATATTTTGACACTTGACGATACTCAAACTATATACTGTTACTAACAAGATGAAAATCTTACAGTTCCTCTGTTTCGAAGCTTAGTACATCTTATATGAGTAGGTATGCCTAGAATAAAAGCAGCGAGACTTAATCTGTGTAAACTAATATACGAATTTAATCACTGTAGAATAGAACTAAATACTTGGTCTGTTTAGACTGAACTAGAAAACAAAATCAATTTGACAAGATGACACCTGTATACTACAAAGTGGTGGATAACATGACATGGGGGAGTACGCAGGTAGATAAATAACAATGAGAGCAAAAAAGTATGAAGATGAGATGGAAAGTGACACCAATGTGCAGAAAAAAAAATAGCCTGAAGAAGAAACATAACGAAAGATAATAATAATAACGGCCTAGTTAGTAGAGAACAGCATGGAAAAAGAAAGCAACAACTTGAGGGAGCTTCAGAGTAGATACATTGGACATCGTAAGAGAGAACTTTGGAAAGGAGAAGAAGGGAAACAAAAAAAATATATTTCAGGGGGGTTAGGGGAGGGGGGAAGGGAAGGGAGAGAGAGAGAAAGACTAAGAAATTAGTCCTCGTCAAAGATCTGGTAAGTATTCTGCAATATAGTGTCAACAACACGTATCTGCCAGCCAGCATCGGATACACTAGTGCTCTGATCAGATGAACTCATGAGCGTAGGACCGAAGATGACGGATAGATTATGAGCATTCATGCGCGTGACGTGAACTTGTTCCATGACCTTGCGAAGGTGTAGTGTTAAAGCTCGCAACGTGGCATAGTTAGGATCGGGCAAGCCATTGATGATAGCATGTAGAGTGTCTCTACGTAAGACGTCTTCTTCGATTTCTGTGATGGCAAATAAAGAAAAGCTTAAAGTTAGTGATTGGAGCAAACGACGAAAGATAAGATAGCCCAGGTCGTAAGGGGGAAGGGGGGGGGGGGGGGGGGGGTAATTGTTTCTCTGGAGGGTTGAAAAAACTTACGCGCTGCCTCGATGAGGCTATGGTGGTTTTCGTTAGTCAGCAGCGGATCGGGCAGATCACGTAGGAACTGCTTCAGCAGACCGGTAACGGAGTTAACATCATGGAAGAAGTTTTCCGGGACACGGAAGTCAAGCTGTGACTGAGTCGAGTCCGTGTCAAACATGGCCTTGAGCTTGTTGATATGGGCAACGCTTCCACTCTGGCGATAGATGCCCTCCATGCTCAAACCATAGAGGTCAACGGCCTGTAAACACTGCACGACAATCATGGGAACAGCGAGACCATCGCGCTCGTACAGTTGCTCTAGCGAGAGACCAAACACCTTTCTAGAATTGTCAATCGAGCCACCGCTACCGGCAGGAAGGCTAGAATAGGGCTGCTGTTGCGAAGGCAGGAACATGGAAGCACGCATGTCGTTAGCAGGCGGCGAAGATGTCAACTGCTGCGAGGAGTTATTCGGCGCAAAGGAGGACGATGACGGCGGCGAGTAGGCTAGAGAACTAGGACCGGATGTGATGTGGTGGGCAGAGGTCGATGGGGGCGATGAGGAGAGAGGTGCGGACGTCGATGATGGCAGCTGCAAATTCATAGGAAGCTCAGCAACAGTAGTGGTAGACGAGTTAAATTGGGCCAAAGTGGTGCTGGGCTGGTTCTGAAAAGAGAGCGCGCCTAGCTGGGGCGGACCGGCAGAGCTCATACTGGTATAACGCATATGGCCATTGCTATTGGAGGGCGGTAGCATCGATGCGCGATTGTTGCCTGTAGAGGCTGAAGACGAGGAGGCCGGTGCTCCTGGAAAGCCTGGACCTGAGGGCGCGTGAGGGCTGGCAAGCGACTGTGTAACATTGCCGGAACCCGGTGGCGACGACTGTGGCTGGCCAGATACCTCAGACATGTTGTTATTGGTGCCCTGCGGCTGGGACGCCAGGGATCCGTTTGAGGAGGTTGGCTGGTGACCTTGGTCCGTCTTTGATTCTCGTTCTCTGCCCAGAATCGAAGCCATGCTGAAGTTTCGAGAGTGCGACGACGCTGGCTGGTTCTGGTTGGAGCCAGGCCGCGGTAGAGTCTGCGGCTGGAAAGAGTGGGAATTCAGCGGCCCGTTAGAGTTCGAGTTAGGACGGACGTTGTTTGCAGGTGGGGACATGGGTGCAAACGGCGATGTCGAGCCGCCAGTGGCAGTTGGGGTAGAAGTGCCTCCAGGGGTTGGACCGAAGACCTGTGGTGCACAATGTTAGTTAGCATGGTCAAAGACAAGACAATGGTGGCCAATATATGACTTATGACTTACATGGTGCCGCTCATAGCTAGGCATGGAATGCGACGGCGGCATTTTGATGTGGTGCGAGACGATGAATTCATTGAGATCGACTTCGTTGTTGATCGAGTTGACAACCTCACGGAGACTGCGCTGGCCATCGGTCTCGATGCCAGGCTTTTGGGGGCTAACACAGATGCCATTGTTCACGAGCAGTTTTTCGTTGTGGAATGCTATAGATATATCGAGTTAGTTACCCTGTGCTTATGTTTGCGCTGCCAAACATAAAAGTCTAGGCCTATGGTCGTGCTGGTTTTTATACTAGCAGATACAGACTCCATGTTTATAGATTCATGACGACTTACCAAACTTCATCATTTGCATGGCCAGACCAGAGTCCGTTTCGCGGACGAGATCTTTCAGGGCTGAAACCGCCTCAGGCCTCGCCTTGCTAATGAGCTCCTGCATCTCAGTCTGGACTATTTGCACGCGGCTCTTGTAGTCGCTGTCGGCAGCCTGGGCCTTGCGAAGAAGATCCTCCTCTTGTTGCGCAGCAGACTTGGGTGCCTTGAAACCAAACATCTTGCCAGTTTGGCGGACCTCGCCAGTCTTTGCCCGTTCATATTCATCAGCCAAGGTGTCGTACTTGTGCTTTGACTTGCGCATGGCATTCTCGAAGTCTGCCACACGCTGCTCGGCTGACAGTCCGGTTTGTTTCCATGTTTTGCGGTTGCGTTCGGCAGTGGTGGCTAGTTCCATCAGCTCTTCAGACATGCGATATAGTGTCTGGGCAAACGCTGTGCCGTTGTCGGCCATGCGGTCCTGGATCGAGATGGTGTCCTCATAGGCCTGGGCAAAGGTACCCTGCTTGTGGTCTGGTCGGTGGATGGCTTCCTGGGTGAGGCGGCAGAGCTTCTTTATGCCCTGGGCATGGTCATCTTCCAACAAAGAGCGCTTCTTGAGAAAGATCGAAAATTCCTACAGAGTGTTAACGGGAGGTGTTCGAATAGTATAGGTTCGAGAATGTCTGCAACGTACCTTTGCGGCTGCGATGCTTTGCTTCAGGCGGTTCAGCATCGTAGAAATGGCAATCTGCGACAGTATTGCATTAGTATCGATGTATCCAGTCTTCAGAGAGCACACATCCCGGCCTGGATTCTCACCTCCGAGGAAAGGACCTCGTTGACCTGCTTCTCGATCACGGGATCGACGACATTTTCAACGATGGTGGGCGTGGCGGTTGCGCTGCTAGATCGGAGAGGCGTTTCGTCTACCGAGCCACTGCGGTTCTCAGGGTGCTCTAGAGAGAGGTCGAGCTGCGAATCGGCAGCTTCGATAAAGACGGATGCTCTGTTATTAGCCATGGCGACTGATGGCGGTTGTGAATTAAGAGATTAAGTATTGAATTTGACGGGCGGGTGGCTCGGCGAGCTCAAGGCCAGTCTTTTCGACACCGGCGATAGATAGACGCAATCGATTGGGTTGAGATTCGTTTTCAGCAACAGGCGTCTCTATGCTTTGAAGATCACAGAGGTGGGGGGGGGAGGGCAGACAGGCGGCAATCGAGATAGATGCAGATGCCACCAGGGGTGACAGGTTTGGCTCGGAGTCGGGCAACACTAGGCAGATTATAGTTGAGCAGATATGGTATGCTGCGATGGATGGACTGATGAATTGGCGTGGGCGTCTCAAGAATCGAGTCAAGAGGAGGGGAATCGAATCGTTAAGTGCGCTTGGGAATTTGTCGTGATAATCGGGTCTACATGTATATATACAGTACAAGCGTTCCCGCAAAAAAAGCACTGGCCGGTTTCATGCAAACAAAGCCTCTTCCTCCAGAAAATTAGAAAGTTTTCCTACAGATGAATTGGTCGCTGTTGGAGATTGGGGCTTATAGTGGGTGCGCCACTATGTCTTTTCTGACTAGTTGTATAGTGCTAGTAGTATGCTTGGCTGATCGATAAGAAAGACAGGCAGAACAAGCGCTAATTAAAGGCCGTACAGAAAGAGGCACAAATGATAAAGATGGAATATTCGGTCACAATGCCGGTCGAAATGGAAGAAAAATGGAAGATGAATGGAAAAGAAAAATCGTCAGAGAAAAGCAACATGGCCAATTCGAAGAAGCTAAAAAGTCGAGCTGCTACAGGTTGAAATGAGGCGATGCGATTCCTGTGCTGTGTTTTCGAATTTTCGAATTAGCTGCTATAGAGGTTGCTATGCTTAATAGCTTCTGCAAGCAGAATTTAAACCAAAGGGAAATAAATAGAAACACGACCATGGTAGGAATACAGATGCATTATGCAGCCATTGTCATCCCATTTGCCGTGTCTAGTAACTGAAAGCGGCATATGTACAAATACATCTACATACATACAGATATTCCAAGTATTCATGCAGCTATCCCGTTGTCCGTCTCCGTCTTCCACATATCTTATGTTGCCTTTATAGCGTATCCCCCACCGTATGCGCCCTAAACAGGTCGCTAAAGACACAAGCCTACAACTTTAGTTATACCTAGGTCCTATTCATAGAACATCTAGTATTAAACATTATTCAAGGACCACACCAACATAAACCGGCGCATCCGTGCACCATCATGGCCTTCGTTTCTCTCACTACAGAATCAGTGGCTAATCCACTTCTACCGTGTCGGCCAAGTATCCTTATTTTTATTTTCTATTTATTTTCTATTTTCCCGGCAAGTCTATACCCCAATACCAGTCGGCCTATCAGTCCAATGTTTGTATAGCAATGAATGCTTTCTTGCTTGATCTCAAGTTTCAAGGTAGTCTTGGCTACACTCGCCCTACCTGCCTTCATCCTAGTGCTCATCCTAGTACTATCACGTCTTTCCCTTGCTTATTATAAATGCCGACATACTCTCTCCCCTTTCTCCACTTGTGAACTGTGCATACATAGCATGACGTGAATTGTCATGCTATCCACCATAGCCATAGCTAATCGGATCTTGAGTTCGGCCTTGTTCGCGTTCGTAAATCTCTACTTCTATGTCAATATAGATCCTGCTGTCTTTCTGTACAATACAGTAATATTCAGTAGGTAATCTTTTAGTTACATCAACTCGAAATACGGGTGGTACGCATTTTCATCTAAAAACTCAATTAAGATGAGACTTTTCTCTAGTATTCTCTAGCATGCAAGTCAAAGTAGAATCCACCGCCCTATGAAATAAGAATGTCTCGTATGCTTTATTCCACGTTCAATAAACTCAAGAGCGTTTCTACTGAAGGTTTACTTTTGTAAATATGTAGCTGTACATACGACTCAACATATACAAAGAATCATAGCCTATAGAAATCAGTTCATGTGAACTTCAATCCCCAAGTACCAGTGCGTCTATAATTGACACATAATCTGCAATTCAATACAATGACAGACCCAGTACATTAGTCAAGTTCTCTTTTATATGTCTTTTTCTCTGTTTGATTATGTTTATGTCGCACACTGTTTTGACACACTTAATCGCATAGTGGACTGGCCGTGTTAGTCCATATCGCGCACTGTTCTAGAACTAGACTATAATAGGAAGGAATGGCTGTGGTAACTTCAAAATTTTTACAACAGGCCAAACTTACAACGAACTCTCTGTGACTTTTTACAATGAATCTATCGTCAAATATCATCATAAGCCATCTAAAATTCATCGCCAACTAAAGGACTACCTAACTCGTCTTCTTACCTCCCACCTTTCTTGATATCGTGTGTATTTTCAGCATCTAGTCGTCGAGTTACAGCCACTTCCTCATCCAGTTCCCAACCCTCTCATACTGCATATATTCTTCATCTTTTATCACGACTTTCCATATATAGCTATCATCTTTCATGAGCCCTCACTTATAATCACTTTACTTCTTCATTCCAATCTCATAAAAACACTTCGCAATGTCCAAGCCCACCAGCAAACGTCCTCTCGAGACTAAGGATGTCTCACAAAGCAAGCGCCGTCGCAAGAACAACAAATCCAGAGAAGAAGAGAACGGCTTACTGGATATGGAACTCAAGGTCAATCAACTTTTCAAGAGCGCCGACCCTCAACTAGTGGCAGATCACTATATCAAGCAACTCACTCGCTTTGGTGCCGACCTGAGTCCCATCGAGTTAGCCGATCTTACCATTTCAGGTACATGATAGCAAGACACTTCCTCTTTCACATGTGACACATGAATACTAACATCAATACTATCTAGCGAACTCTATCAAAGATACTTCATCATGGACAGAAACTAGAGTCACCGACAAGCTGCCAGACTTCTTAGAGAGTATCGCAGACAAGTCGTACACCCTACTCAAGGCAGATAAAGATCAGGGTACTCCTCACACCATCATCGTGAGTGGTGCCGGCATGCGTTCTGCCGATATTGTCAGAGCAGTCCGCAAGTTCCAGAACAAGAATAGCGTCATTGCCAAGTTATTTGCTAAGCACATGAAAGTCCCCGAGCAAGTAGAGTTTCTCCAAAAGCATCGTGTCGGCATATGCGTTGGAACTCCCGCTCGGTTATCGGAGCTCATCGACAATGGTCAGTACAATACATTATCTTCTATCTTCATCACTTGTAGAGCATTACACTGACAGTATCATCTATCTACAGGTGCTCTCAAGCTGGGCAAGCTATTGAGAATAGTTGTTGATGCTTCGTATCTTGATCAGAAGAAGCGTGGCGTTATGGATATGAAGGATACCATGATGCCATTGGCTAGTTTTCTAACCCGGAAAGAATTCCAAGCTCGGTACCTCGGTGAGAAGGACCACATAGATCTTGTCTTCTATTAAAAAAAAAGTATCATAAAGAGATCTATAGCCGTAGTATCATCAGAGTGATTTGCATGTATAACGCCCAAAAAGTTACCTACCCCTAATTCATCATTATTCATCAATATCAATATTTGTGAGATATTATACATCATTTCGATCCCAGCTTGCTTTGTATTCTCATGCAGAAAGAATGACCTAAATCAAGCCTTGCTAGTACCAGCATACTAATATACTGTCACAAGTATGCCTACGGCCTGGTCACCGTTGGCTGCTCATTGGGTAACTTTTTGAGTCGGCCCGTCGGTAAAAATATAGGATGGAATGAATAGACCAACCAATATTACCAGACAACATGTGTGATTCCGCCATTTGCCTTGGGCTGTCAGATATGCACAGTATCTGCTAGCCTATAGAAAAAAGAACAAGAAACCTGGCCAGTGGAACACACTAGAACAAAATATTCCTGCCTAGACAACATCTCGCTAAGAGTGTGAGGGCAATTATCTTTTTGGGGGGTATACATACAACAGCAAGAAAGGGGGTTACCTCGAACTGTACTGAATACTTACACTTCGACATGGCATCTTGGCAAAACCTGACAAGCTGTGTGCTGCAGGTCGGTCAACCCGGATGCTGCAGTGTGCTTACGAAGATACATATGTATATACACAAGGCATGTCAATCCAGAATTCAGATACATACACCAATACAATACATACTAAGTATCTATATTTTATAGTGATGAAAGCAACGTGGGAGCTGGGCACTGCGCCTCAAGTGGATTTCAGAGTCACACTCCGAGATTATCTTGTACTTCGGTGTTCTTCAAGTGTCTCTGATTTGCAACTAACGACCCGATATATCGGGAGCGACAAGGAGGAAACCCAAAACACGTAGTAACGACTCACATAACTTTCTGGTGTGTGAATGTGAGCCGACGTTACGCTTAGAGAAGAGGTAAGCTATACCTACATGAATATAGACTACATATATATGTACATGGGGCCAAAATAGATCAATATCTCCCTAGTTTTGACCCAAGAGGGCGATAGTTGGTAGCTTAGACTAGGTAGCCATGGTGGAGTTCCTTGTTCACCATTGATGGAGGAGTATAAGATGTTACGTTCACCACAAGTCACGGTAGGAAGAGGGACCAGATACAGAGGCTTAGCTGTCAATCCAGATAGCCCAGGGTGTAATAAGGCCGTTATGGATATACAGATACCATACATACAGATATCTATATATACAAAACCTAAGTTATAGAAACCTGCAGAACAACATGCCAAAGGATCCTAGATTGGCGGGAACTAAAAAAAAAAATGCACCGTCCATCCATACCAGATAGATAGCGGGGTGGAACAAGGGATGAGAATGGGAGGCCACCCAATCAACAAAAACTTACGTGAAAGTACAGATGGACAAGATGTTGGGAATATACAAACTCCTATTGGGCAAAATATAATGCAGTATAACAATGGCAACGAACTATGTACTTCTCCTGCATCTATGTATACGCGATCATGATTGTGGCAGTGTTGGCCCAGCACATGGCTTGGCAAATATTCACTAACGATATAGCAGAAAAAAGACATGGATTAGCACGATATACATGTAATCAGAGAGCCAAATAAAAAATAGAATAAAAAAAGGAGCGAGATCACAGCGATTGGCAATTGATAGTCCTATCAACGAAGTTCAAGCTTCAAGCTTCAAGCTAGGCAAGTCAGGTTCTTGACAATTGGTCCCGAGACAGCTCACGGGCCACATTGTGGCCATGATTATTAATAAGCTTTAGTTTAGGTGATCAAGTCTAGAGAATTTTGACATCAACAAAAGAAGGAAGAAAAAAAAATTTAAACTTCTAGATTTCCAATAGAGGGGTACGAGAACTGTGTGGCTCAGATAGGGTTTTTCCCCTACCGAGACCATCTGCCAAAGCTAGGATGTATTTTTAGGTTGACTAGCGGCGGATTTTCCATATCTGTATATATATTCACTCTTATGTAATCTTTTATAGTTATACATGTATGTATGTTTCTAGTTTCATATCAAAAGTGGCTTGACGGGCTTGTGTTTAAAGCCGCACGTTCTACAAACAACTCTTCACCCTCGTTCAAGATAGAGTTGCACATGGATAGCTAGTTGAGAATCACAATGATTTTAGGTAGTTGGTTGCATCGGTTCATGCAATGGCGAACAACTACATATCTCTGTTGTGTTTTCGAGGCGGTTATTGCTATCAGGCCTCCATAGTAATGAACATGTAAGTTTTACTTCTCAACTCTTTACTGTCGGAAGACCCGGTTGGTTTAGGGTTACGCATGTGTATATGTACATTGAGTTATATATAAGATATAATGGCAGCGTTATGCTCGGATATATCACGAATACGTATGCACCTAGTGTGTATACATCCTATATGAGTGACAGCCTAAGTTTTGGTTAGGTAGTAATTGTTGGAAAGAGGGATAATGCAAGTCCCTAGGTGAAACAGCGAGCAAGGCTGACTTGAGCTTGAATCGAAGCTATCATTGACCAACAAGTTGTTGGGATGGGAGAGTCTCCTATCTTGATACAAACAATCGCTATGACAGAGAGGGTATCGATGAACACACTGTTGTAGACCACGTAGGAGGTACGTTATAGTGAGTATTGGCTGGACAGGGCATGATTGAGATATTGCCTGCCTGTACATGTAATTAGCTTAGAGAAAGTTGCCTTGGGGACGTATATGTATAGTTGTCCATATGTTGTGTTTACTGTCTTGTTGGGTCATGTCGTCCCTTTTTTGTTTATGAATTTGACTGTTCCGATACCTGAGCCGGCACAACTAGTCATAGTAAGTACCTAACATGGATATTACAATTTGGCATGTGTTGAACAAGCCCGACAATCTGGTCATGAAATCTGTGGGAACCAACAAGCGATGCTAGTTGGAGTCCTCCCTCTATAGAAAAAAAGTTGGCCATGAAGTACATCTGTATCTGCGAGGCTGTCACTGTATATTACCACCGCAAAACCCCGTGGTGCTTTGTCTATTTGATAGACCACTTTTCAGGTTGTAGATAGTGGCCATAAACAATGTATTGTTACATGAGAATGAGCCATTGATATGCAAGCTAATAATACCAGATATATACTCGACCAAAACCCATCGTCAATGACTAACAGTAGCAAGCATCTTAGCCCCCTCCCAAATGTGATGTTCAGCTGGTCTTAGGGAATCAGTGCGTACTTTCCGTGCAGGAAACAAAAGTAAAGAAGGGCATGGCCTTTGTCCTTTTTGGTCCATCTGGCAGGCCAACCATATGGACAATATCCTAGATTCATAGCATACAATAACTTTGGAATAGGTCAGGCGGAAATCAAGGGGGGGGCGTCGATCTGGTATGGTCAGAGGGGTGAAAAAAAAAAATTTAAGGCGCAAGCTGCCCTAGTCAAAGTTAATCAAAAAAAGAAAAAAAAACTACCCAGATTTAGAGCATTGAAGAGGGAAAGAAGGATTTAGAGTAGCAAGGCGAAGGCGTTTTCCTAGCTAGAGCTTCGTACATGTAGCTCGGTTGAGTGACGTCTTTATTGGGTGCAACATTAAAGAGTCTTCAGCCAAAGCAAGGTAAGGTGTCATGCAGAATGATGATCATTCTTGCTTAAAAAACTCGTGTAAAGTTAGCAATAGGTTATGGGGTATGGGCTATAGATGATATGTACCTAGGCTTTCATCTGGCCTACCACCAAATGTCTAGTAACGTATCGTAGGCGGAATGGTCGTGGTAGCAGTTATCGGTTGCGATACTATTGGGCATACAGTGACAAAAGCCATGCCATGGGGGTGGGATATCTATGTTTTTCTCAACTCAATCAAAGTGTGGCTGTCTAGCATCTCTCTACCAGCAGCGGTGAATATGATTGCAGGTTAAACCACGAAGAATACATGTGGCGTCATTCGACTTGAGGCTTATTTTACTAATTTATGGTGTATGCTGCCCGATCGAAAGAAGTTAAAAGGAGCTTGTAAATACAGATATTTGGGGTTGGGCTAGATTAGGCAAAGAAACAAAAAGCCTAAATCAAGTCGAATTAATTCGGGGCCTTGAGGCCAAAAGGCGTCATTGTTTTATTGAGAGCAGAGTTGTTGGTTTCTTCAGTTGTGTTCTAGTGCCCCATCTTCTGGCGCCTTAAGTGGCGTGAACCTAAATTGAGTCCATGGCTTTTATGTATGACTTCATTTTTTTACTTCCTTTTTTTTTAACTCTCTGACGCCCAACTATCCGCCCCGTTGGCGGAACCAATCGATGAGCTTTGTCAAGGCGGAATCCATATATACTGGAATGACTCTATTCCGTCTTCTATAGACATTCTGTAGCATTATGGATTTTGTAGCCTTTAGCCTTCTCAGCTTGTCATGATTCGCTCCGCCACATCTTGCTCCACTAGTAGACAACAAACGGCACGGCGATTCCGACTTAGCGACTAATATGTATTGTATGTATGTATGTACACTATAAATTTAGTTGTGATTGTAGAAGAATTGCTGAGAAAAGGTCGCTTGATAGACGGAAAAAAAAATTGCTCATGAGGTCCCTTTTCGCATGCATAAAGGTAGCGAAAATAATAGACTCTAGAGCACTGCGCTAAATATAAATATATATATATATATATAAGTAAAATAAATAAAAAGAAGTATTGTAGCCGAAAAGATAGAATAGATACTCAGCCTCAACTATTGGTCGGCATTACAGAGCCCGATCTTCCACCAAGTAAATCAAGACCTCGAACCTCTAAGCTCGTCTTTACATAATTGTACGCACATTTTTGTGTTCATTTCCGTTGTATATATCGTATGTATTTAGTATGTATATGTATGCATGAATTTCTTTTGTGCAGTGTAGCACTGGCTTGTTGTCTTTGTTTTCGGTGACGGTGAATTGGGCGGCCTACTTTGTCGAAATAGGAGTCAAGCTACTTGGCTTCAAATAAAATCATTAGTTGTTGTGGGCTCTACTTGCGAATATACATACGTACTTGCGATTGTCCATAACTTTGTACAAATCATTGGTAACCAAAGGGTTAGTATGCATGCCCCATCTGTTGTGTACGCCCTCATACTAATGGGTACTGATACTAATACGTATGTATGTTAATGGCCTTTAGAGTTGGTGGGAGGCCGCCGCCACAACCCCAGCAACCGAGAGGCTGAACATCATAGTATCCCGGTAATAATACATAGCTTTTGGTAAAGGAGAAGAATGGGTTTTCTCTACATTTCTCGAGGTGTGGGGGCATTTTACCAGAGTTTTTGCTCAATATTGACATTTGGCATCGCATCAGAGGGTATTCGTACTATACGCCGGCAATTTGTACGTGTAGAGTCTGTTCAAGCCTTGAACTATAGTTTGAAACGATGTTACTGGCCTTATATACATACTAGCTAGCTTCTTCAGGCTGTTCCCCCAAGAGTACAGGCTATCGCTGTAGCCCCCGAAACACTGAATGAGCGGCACGTAGTGCTTCCTGGTCTACTTTTCCTAGCCCCTCAATACCCAAACCCCAAAAATCAAACAAAACCAAGCCTGATGTCAACGAGGAGGAGAACAGAGAGCATGGTAAGCTTTGTTTGTACTATCAGCTATGGTTCTCGCGTTATAGTACATGTAGGAGTTCTCAAGCTTACTGCCAAACCCCTAGCAGCTAGTGATGTTTCTTGTTCGTATTAGCGTTAAGAGATCAAGTTGTAGTTGCCACTGCTTGCCCGTAATCTCAGTTGCCAGCTCACCTAAGCTAGAAGTTCGATTGTTTTATCGCCTCGCTGATTTATTCCTCCTCTCCAACATTTTCTTTGCCAATTGCGCATTCAATTGCTTCATTCCCAGGTGAAGCACACTTACAACTCGACGCATGAAAAGGTCTTGTTCTGTGTCTCCATCTCGCTGTATTATTTTTATTATTTTGCATTTACCGGACTATCGTCGGTCGTGCAGCTTCGTTTTGCCTATTTTGACTCTAATCTTTCTATAATTTCTCTATTTTTTTTCGCTTCTTTTTGTGCTGCTGTGTCTGTCGTAGTGTCTTAGCTCGTATTTTTTTTTCTTCCATTACTCGCTCTCTATCTGCGGGTAAAGCTCAGTCGACCAGCGGCAATCCGGACGTCCATTTGCATTGGCTAGAGCCCCGCGAATAATTCTACATACATACATATGTACATACATATCTGTACTTACAACTAGCACAATAACTGAGAGCGAACGAGCGAGGCTGAGTAGCTCGCCTTGCATCTGCATCTCCTGCATCATCATCATCATCATCATCACCACCCCCGATCACATCCATTCTAGTCCGCCCTGAGCCTCGTCCACACTATCTGCCTTCCTCCGCTCGATAGTCCCGAATATATCCATCACACGTGCCAATGATGGCTCCATTATTGCCGCTATCGTTCCGCAGCGCATTCGACCTGCTGCATAGCGCGATGAACCTGCATTCGCGATCACCAACGGCGCCAGGTAGCGAAAGCTCCATCTCATTACCGCTCGTAGCTCGGTCAACCTTGCTTGGCCAGCGGGATCTTGGCAAGGGCGGCATCGCCGGCGTCAGTGTAGGGAGCATAGTGGGGTTTTCAATTGTATTCTTCGTTGCCTATCCATTCGTTGCCAGAACTGTTCGTCTGGGATGGACCAAATGGCGAAACAAGTCAATGCCGTCAGACTCCAGTAGCACGTCCAAAGATGGCAATCTAGCAGCAGAGCATGGGCAAACATCGCCCTCAGACACACGGGATGCATCAAATATCAACCGCGAATCTGGCTTAGATCAGCAAACAGTAGACACCCGGTCCCAGGAACTATCGAGAAATTCGCGAGGCTCGCAAGAGAACCCGCAACAGCAGCAAGAGCAAACCCGGTCACTATCAGGCCAGTCCAACTCCGACCAGCCGACTACTCCGCTCGCAGACGATCCGTGCAACACCAACAACAGTACAGCAGAATACATTCCCTCCGATCATGGACTCAGCGCTACATACTACCAGCCAGATGTCAGCTTTGGCCCGACATCTGAGGACCTTGACTACGAAAGGAACCAACGAGCTTCTATAGATGCTTCAACCCGACAAAACTCCGTCATTGAAAAACTTCGCCGCTTAACTGGCCGCCTCACCGGTAGCGGCTCCGATTCCGTGGATACCACACCTGGCTCTGGCGCGTCGAGAGGATTCGGTGTAGACCGTGGAATTACAGAATCACCTGTTCCCAGAGGCCCCAAATCTGATTTTGAACAATTCCAACAGCAGCCTTATCCTGTCGTGAATCATGAATATAGCGGCTTGCCAGTCAACTTTGTAAATCCAATGGTGATAATGGAGGTCACAAGCGACAACGAACAGGCGTGGAAATACAGCAATCCCCAGATGTTCACTGAAGACCAGGCCAATGAAGCAGCTGTGGCTGCACTGATGGACGGCATCAATGCCAACATGTCAGCAGAAGAGCTTGAAGCCATGCTCGGAAATGTGACGGGCTCTTCACAGAACCATGCTAGTGACTTTAACACCACTGCTGGTGCAGGTGCAGCGTACGGTGCCTTGTTCAGCGGCCCCAACAGCGCTGCAGCCGAGGGCTACAGTGGAGCGCTAGCATCGAAAGCTCCGATCACCACTACAAATCCCATTTCAGGTGCCCTGGCTACTGCTTCTGCTGACTTTGTTGGTGCACAGCCGCAGCAAATCCAAGACCCTGGCTTGGTTGCCTCTTCTAGATTTGGCGTCCATGGCTCTGTAAACGATCTGTTAGATGCACACCCCCTGTCCGCTAACGACTTCGCCTCTAGTAACAATCCACAGCCCTATGACGTTGAGGCCTCTACACTAAGACCGGCATCGTCACAAGCTTTTCTATCTCCTATATCAATGAACGACGCCGCTTTCCAAGATGCGATATCAGAAGAGCTTTCGAATACCACCACCACCAACATCACCAATTCTTCTTCTCAGCCGCCCCCGCAATTGAATTTCTTTCCTACAAAGTCCTCCAGCATTAATTCATCTTCTCTATCTCAGCAACAACCATTACCACAGTCTTTCTCTACTATCACCAAGTTGGATCCCTCAAACCCTCAAGTTCACCAACAGCAGCAACAACAGCCTCGGATTCGCCACGCTGCCCATCTAGAAGTACCCAATCAGTCGCAGTCTCAGCAGCATTGGAACAGTCAGCAGCAGGCCTCTGCTTCTTCCGCCGCTCACCCAAACGTTCTTCTACCCTCGCCTCCCCAGGCAACAGCAGATCAATTCATGGACGCTTCGTACTCTCAGTTCTACCCCCAGTCCCAGATACCTCTGGGACCTACTTCTTCTACCTACGCACCTTACATGAACACCAACGATATGCGCACAAACCAGATGATGTTCCAGCAGCCTCGGATGATCCAGTACCAGTCAGGTCACCCCATGATGGTTCCTGATATCAGCAACATTCCTATCAACACCATGGGCAACGACTTCACTGTTGGCGACTATCTGTCCCAGCAATCTCAGCCGCTTCAGCAGCAACCACCTTACAATGGCGCACACTACGATCTAAGCAACAGCGACTACAATGAGATCTCAGATATGTCTACTCCATACCACTTCAACTCGCCGCCAGGACACTCGCTCGTGAACACTCCCGAAACCCGTATCTCTGCGACTCCATCGCCCAAGATGCTCCTTGCTCACGACATGACTTCGCCATACACTCCTATGATGCAAAATCTCTCGTCACCCATGGCGCAAACTGGTCTAATATGCGATGAGTGTGGCCGTTATTTCGAACAAGCACACAAACTCAAGTATGTCTTACCATCTCCAACGCCCTTGCCTATTCGCCTCTCTCACTACCCTCTCACTGAAACCTGGCCAGATATTGGATATCAAATGCTAACAATAATCTCTCTATAGCCACCACAAGCGTTATCACGAGCGGCCCCACGGATGCCCGCACAAGGACTGCGATAAGCGTTTCGGCACTAAGACTCACCTAGAGCGCCATATCAACGACAAGCACAAACAGACACGCAAGTTCCACTGCATCGAGCCCGGCTGCACTTACTCACGCGCCGGTGGAAAGGCTTTCCCCCGCAAGGATAACTGGCGCCGTCATATGACCAACATCCACGGTCGCAGCCCTGGAGCTCCTATCCAAGCTGACGTCATTGACGAGAGCATGATGAACAACAATGCTTAAGAGGCTTACCTAGAATTAACTGTTGACAGTCGATTCTTCCCTCTCTCTCTCTCTCTCCCTTTTGTCATAAATTCCTTTGCGGACGGACGGCCCCCTTCGCTCTTTATGTGTGGTTTCTCTTTCGTTTCCCCATGATCTGCTTGATGCACATGGTGACTTCTTTTACTATGGCTCGGCTTGATGCTGGCCTGATGAATGAGCTTGGTCTCGACACTTTACGCCTTTTCTTTAGCTGACTCTCGTTTGTTCATTGACACTGTCTACGGTATGCTATCTTGCAGTTGTTCTTTTTTTTATGTTATGTTTTTGATTTTCTTTCTTTTTCATTGCTTCGTTTCTTGATGGGATATATTATGTTGGGCGTTGGGATATCTTGCTTTGCTATGAAAAAAAAAAAACCCCCGGGCTGTTTTTGTGTTGCTCTTCGAAATCTCTCCCTCAACCACCCCAGTCTCAGTCCTTTTTCTTTTCCTTTTTTTTCAGCTTTACATTCAAATTCGCTACTGATGATATGAGTTTATGACCTTACATCTGCAAACCTAAAAGCTGGAACTTTTACGCTCGTTTTGACTTATCACGCCTTCCTTCGTATATCATATCTACATCTTACTCTATCTTGCTTTGAATGCTTTATTGGACGCGCGGGCTGCAATCATAAAATCAAATCCTTATCACATCAGCGATGTTATCATTCCTTTTTGGTTGTTTTTTTCTGTTGCTATATTTAACATCTTAGCATATCTGTTTCTCTTATATATATCGTATCAGTTCATGACTAGTATCTGTCTAATGGTCACGATCTAGTCAAATACTTGCATTAGCTCATAAAAAATACACAAAATCATATACACCTTTTAAACAGTGCGTTTCTTTATATTGTAATGTTGTTTTAGATAGTTAAAAAGAATTATGAAATGTGCGACTAATCTGCTTAATGTGTAAGTCAGAGTGAAGTCTAGACGTCTGGCTAGTCTGAGGTATAGGAGCATTCTATGCACATGTAAGTATGTATTTAGTTGATTCTATCCGCCTGACAGCTGTCAGTTCCTCACTGTCAGCTGACAAGACCTGACCCCCGTATGCTCAAAGAGCTCTAGAAGCTTGGGCTTGACAGCCTAATAGAACCCTCAACTAGAAAGCTAGTCAAACCGCAGCTTAACTACTTTCACAGCTTCTAATGATCGGCATGTGACTTGGTTCAGAGTCATACAAAATCCTTATGCGGATTCTATCGACTTCATTGAACATCAACTAGTATACACTGCATCCGGCCCATCTGAAACCCACAAACGCAACCCACAAGACTAAGATCATTCTTCCGAACTCTGACCAATCTTTCTCTATCTCAAGAGCCACCGTTTCTCCTTTAATAAGCAATCGTTTGATATATCTCATTTACTTGCCAACATGTCTTCGACTGCCCAGCGCCGCTTATTACAGGAGTATCGTGCTTTAACGAACAATCCGCCCGACGGTATCACGGCCGGACCGATCGACGAGGATGATTTATTGGTCTGGGAGGCGTTGATTCAAGGACCAGAAGGGACTCCGTATGAAGGCGGCGTGTTCCCCGCAGAGCTCAAGTTCCCTAAAGACTACCCGTTGTCGCCACCAACGATGAAGTTCCTTGGTGAAATTTGGCATCCTAACGGTACTTCTCTATCCTTCCTTTTTTTTTCATGATTATATCCGAAACCATGTACTAAACCTTTTTCCTATCTTGTGCTACTTTTAGTCTATAGTTCTGGCCTCGTCTGTATCTCTATTCTGCATGCTCCTGGCGATGATCCGAATCACTACGAACATGCTTCTGAGCGTTGGTCTCCCATCCAGAGTGTCGAGAAGATCCTTATCTCTGTCATGAGCATGTTAGCTGAACCAAACGACGAATCACCCGCCAATGTCGAGGCCGCTAAAATGTGGCGTGAAAACCGCGAACTATACGAGCAAAAGGTCCGCGATGGTGTGCGTCGTATGCTCGGTCTGTAAAAACAACACCATCTCGATAGTACCATCACCACACAGTATCGTCTCATAGCTGTCATTGCGTAAATTGGTTTTGGAGTCGGCGTTTTATATCTCTTTCTTTTTCATCCACATTATATATTTTTTCGAGGCAAAGTTCCGCATTCGTATATTACATGTGGCGCAGTGTGTTAATATCTGTTATCTTTATGTTGTTGGTTGAGGGTATAATCATAATTTGAATTATCAATTCTTCAGCTACTTATACTTTGTCTTCCATATAATGTGATTATCTTTCCGTATGCCCCCCTCTATGTTCCCAAATCTTTGGCAATTCTGACCTCTATAACCCGTTTTCAGCCTTGAATTTGTCCCAACTTTCGTTTAGCGTCGCGAATACCGTTGCCGCAATCAAGCGCACTTCAGTGCTAGCGTCTTGGGGGATCTATCGACTTGGGTTAGCAAAATGTTGATATTGCGAGTTGTAGTATTCGCGTTGGAAAGCTCACCTTGTCGGGATGGGTCTTTGCGATAGCTCTCATATAGGCAATCTTGACCTTGTTAGCCATGACTAGTTCATGAAGGCCAACCTTCTTCCATCCACTATTTTCCCATAGAACATTATCTAGTGTCCCCAGAAGTGCACGGAGATTGTCTCTCTTGCCATCTCTCCACGCGCCAATTCTGGTATCTATCTTCTCGGACAGGGCAAACTTCTCGTCATCTTCCTTGGCAGCAGCTTCATTAGCCTTGCGCAAGCGCTCAACGGCTTCCGAGTTGCCACCATTACTTGAGGCGCTTTTTACTGGGGCGAGGCGGGGCTTAGGTCTAGCAGCAGCAGCTGGGCGAGGAGCAGGTTTAGGTGCTAGGGCCTTCTGACATCTCTGTCGTCCAGCAGTTGCCGTGGCGCCTCCAGTGCCAGCTTCGACACACATCTGCCAAACCTCACCGGCATCTGCCCAGCGCTCCATTTGCTCCAGAGCTTTAGCTTTGCGTGACAGTGCTTTGCCATATAGGTCTTTCAACTCACGTTTCTCTTCTGACCCGCTCTCGGTTACGACCATGACTATCTCATCTTGACCACGACCAGGCCCAATGATCTTGAGCGCATCGTCGGCATCGGTGATAGCATTCTTGGGCTCGCCATTTTTGAGACTAGTTAGTGCCCGATTGGTCAGAAGTACTATCGTATGAGGGTGGGTCGGAGGCAAGACGGATAGTGATAAAGAGTATGAAGCATGCGCAGAAGCATAGTCACCACGCTTGAAGTGTGAAGTTCCCTGTAATCTGTGTTGTGTCGACGTTTGCAATGCAGAAGGTGAGATAGAGGGTATCTGCCGCGCGGGTATCGGTGTAGGTTTCGGTGATGGCGCAGCTTGTTTAGGCGCGGGCTGTTGAGATAGTGACTTTTGTTGTTTTGGTGGCGGTCTCAAGACTGGCATAGAATCACCCCCAAGTAAGTCCCCTTCCGTAGAAGAAGTTGGCTTTGGTACATCAGCCGGCGGCTGGGCAGTGCGGCCGCGTCTCTTGTTAGGACTGACATAGCCACCCAGATCATCGTCCTCCTTTGCCAATCTAGAAGTTCTTGTTTGAGGTTCAGGACGGCCAGTTTGCATTGATGCTTGCTGTTGTTGTTGCTGCCACCTAGCGTGTCCTCCAGATGAGTTCACGGGTGATCTCTCTCTCGACATGGGATCAACTCTCCGGCTTGAGCTTGAGCCTCTAGCATCTGGTCTGCCATTAGACTCCAACATCATGGCTTCATTGGTTGCAGCGCCACGGCTAGGTTTTTCAGCATGCATCTGGGCATCACGCATCCACTTCGGCTGACTAGGATCGCCACCGCCGCCGCCACTACTACTGCCCTCGTGGTTGAAGTCAGACATGGCTTTCTGTACATTCTTCTTTCCGGTCTTCCAAAGAGAGTTTGCCGTCTTGAATAGCTGGCCTGATACGGCAGCCATGGTCTTAGAGATATCTTCACCACCTGCGCCACCCATCCACGTTGCACTTCCGTCGCCCTGACTGCTGCTTCCATGTTCTTGATTCCGACGTTGTGACTGGCTTGGCATCTTGATTTGGCCAGACTTTCCTTGTGATTTCTCTTTCGCCTTGCGATGAGCTTCGTCGAGTAGCCAATTGGCAACGGCTTGTACGTTGACTCCGGCTCCACTCTCGGTCAATCCTCTCCGCGCATCTTGTTCCGCAAAGCCATAAGCCATGAGCTGATCAAGTGCTTTGTCAAAGGCCGGGTTACCTGTTCTCTGGGGCTTAGCTTCCGGCTCTTCATCCGATGATGAATCGGAGTCTTCGATAGCCTTTCCAGGCTCAGCACGACCTTTAGCAACCGGTCGCTTATTCCTAGCACGAACTTGCTCCTCTGCAAGTCTCTTGGCTTCTTGTTCTCGGCGTACTTCCTCGACAGGTCTGGCTAGATCACCAAGGAAGTCGAGATCATCGGCATCGTTCGTCGCGGCTTGGGTCGGGGCTGGCGGTTTAGAGGTGAAGCTCTCGAGGTCAAATGGGTCATCGTCTTTGAGCGAGCTGATAGGCGCACCGGTGGTTGTGGTGGTGGCTAGCCAGTTGGTGGGATTTGAGAGGTCGAGGTTGGCGTTCTTGTTTACTGGAGTACCAGCAGGTGGGGGGTAATGGCTTGCATTGTCAACCTGCGTATCAGCCCGGAAAGCAGCAAACAAAGAGTCGTCATCGTTGGAGCTAGCCTTGCTCATAGGTGTAGAGGACTTTGCGATGGCTATAGCAGCAACCTTATTAGCACTAGGCGGCGGTGCAAATGGCGACGAGAAGCTATTTGCTGACGCTGCGCCGGAGCCAGGGTTAGAAAATCCTGACATGGACAGAGGTGTTCCACGAGCTGCGCCAAGTTGATCAAAGTTGAACTGTGATGCCGCCAGTTTGCGCTTCTCCTCTTCCTTGCGTCGCTTTTCGGCCTCAAGCAGTTCTTGCTGTTCACGCAAAGATAGCTTCGCATTGGACAAATTTGAGGCTGAAGGGAGCTTAGCCATGTTCATTAAATTGCTGAAGCTATCCCCACCCGTGCTATTAGCGGGTTTCGAGGTGGGAGCAGATGGTTTGAGGACATTGCTACCGCCATTCTTATCGTTTGAGTTCGGATAGGATGATGGCGTGCTACTGCCTGAGCCCATCGGCGACGGTGATGCGCGGAATGAGCCATAGGCGGCATTGTTGTTCGAGAGATTGATTCCGCCTAGGTTTGATGCAGGTTTGGCGCCCTGACTTGGTGTTGTTGACCAGGTCAGCCCAGAGAGATCGTCCATTGTGATGGGACAGAATGTAGTGGAAGCAGTTCAATAGGGAGATGTTGTTTAGTGTCGTCTTCGCATGATAGTGATTTTGAATGATGTGGTAGTGATTTTAAGGTGAATCTATAACGGCAAATTTGCAATTTTTTATCCCTTCACAATGTCTACAGCTAAACCAAAGGAGGCCAGATCAGTGGCGTCACAGCTTCACTTCTGAAGCAAGCACCGAGTTACGACAGCTACCAGTGCAAGTGGCAGTCTACAGTGTCAGCTGTCAGATAGCTTCGACAGCTGTCAGGCTGCTACCCACACTCACATTAACCCTTACAGCGGCTTTGGCTATTGCGAAAACAATCACAAAATTTAGCACAGGATCAATAACCTAAAGTGTACCTTGCCTCAACTTTTCTTTATCTACAAGACTAAGATCTCACTATATCATAACAACTTAACATTAGATAAAGTCAAGACAGTTCAGAATATGAAGCCACCTGCAACGTGTCAGTACGAAGATGAATTACATGAGTATAGTTGCCTCTTGTGAAATTATTGACTTGGAAACTTTGCAACTTGAAACATTGAATGCACTAGCAATCACTTGGTGGTTTGTCGGGCTTCCCCATTCTTTCTATGTAGCTTAAAGAACTGCCGCCGGTAACTTAATACTCGGAAATATATCTCCAACAACACATCAAATGACGCCCTTCATAGTAGAAGGTGGAAAGTAAAATAACAAGGAAGTATAGCTGACGTGTAGAGGTCTCTGGGCGATTGACAAACGTTGCTCTATAATGGATTATACAATGAATCCAATTTGTTCGATACTTGGCCATCTTGTAATGTTATGTAGATACATAGTTATATGTATCGGTATACATGTATTAACGAACATGGAGATCTTTGTTCTTGTCATTTTATAAGGGACCCTGCATGTAACAGGGGTCAAGTGAAGTCCTTCAGAAAGAGGATCACAGATAAGAAGTATAAGTTAGTTCTTCACTGGGTTTTCTACCCATCCGAGGTAAAAACTTATACATCAAATCTCAGTAAACACACAGCAAGACCGCTGATGTCTGTATAGCATTGGCCACATGAGAGGAGAAAACAGTAGATATCCGAGCAAGAGAGGAACACAACCCATGCTATATCCCCGATCTTGTTTGGTTTCCGGGCGCGGGGATCGAATAGAGATAGAGAGAGAGAGAGAGAGAGAGAGAGAGAAAGGAGCTTGCTACGAAATGTCAAGTGAAGTTCATAGGATAGTTTATGACCTTTGAAATGTATACAAGATTACGCTGGGCAGCAAATGCCCGATAAAAGTTGCGCCTAGAAAATAAAGATATGTAAAGAACCAGCGCGCTTGGATTTTCTAATATGCGATGAGTGATTGTCTGTTCTCTTGCATCTTGACTAGTAGTTGCGCCAAGCTCGCTGATATTACTATCAGGATAGCGTAGCGTGATAAATTTCCCAAGGTAATATTAACAAGACCGAAGCCTGCAGATGCAGGAACGCCGTAGGATTAGCTGCTACTACTGCACTATGTCGTATCACTAGACAACAGTAACAAACTGGAACTGAAAACAAGACACTAACGGGCTGATATGAAGAAAACTCCGGTGAGTAGTTGGTGTTGCAACGATCTGATCATGAGAAACTATGTGAAACAAAAACACTGTTTTGAAAAGAGTAAGTGAATATGAGTATTGGAGGCTCACATATAAAGTTTTAATGTATGATAAGTGCGTGCAATAAAACATCTGACGTCAAGCCTTTGACTACAGCTTCAAAGGCGTAGCCTAATGAGATAACTTGGCTACAGTTTGGTCTTCACGTGAGATGATGATTGGTATGATTGTATATCTAAGACTTTAGGCTGACTTAAAGTACAGGTATTACACATGATCTTCAGGTACACTTTTATTCAAAAGCTTACTCTTGTACGTCTGGTAAGCAATCGTGGTAGCCAATTGCATACTTGAGACTCAATCAGTCTGAACAAGTTAATGCAGAGTAGTTTACTCACATGTGATACTTCATGGTATCAAGTTTACGAACCTAATCGAGGACAATATAGAAACAGTAGAGAGATAAAACCTGTCAGGAGACATGAACATGATAGGATTTGAACATGTAGGTGAATGGAGCACTAGATGAAAACTAAAGAGGGGAAAGGGGACATATGAAACTTACTAAGAACGAAGCACAACCAGGGTTATGTTGGTGGGAGAAAGGATTGTATGCCAGGATATCGTGACATGTTGATTGTAAGCAAACGATGGGAAAAGAGTGTATTAAGAAGGCAAAGTCTTATTTGACTTATACTAGAGAGAAGCTAATTAGGAAGCACATGGGATTTCAAACATACTTATACAGTAACTGGTGATGTTGAATGGACTTGGATGACCTTGACAGGCCTTCTAATATCTTGCAGCACCGGCTTCTTCTAGTTTGTATCTTGAGAGCTAATAAATCATTCACGGTATCCCAGTACAGTAGTTAGATTGAGTGCATTTGCATAAGAAAGGGAAGATATCAAGACGAAATTATTTCTCGACTTTCAGTAATATATGTATATTGCTTCAGAATGGGATTAAGTGACGATATAAGTCAAAGCAAATGAGAAAATTGCCGCAGTCTCTAAGTCGTGCAGAGATATTAGTCAGTACCACTGAAAACGTACATATATATATATATATATATGTTTTGTTTGGTGTAGTTTGACACATGTATGCCTATTACCACCAAATGCAAGCAATGACAAACAACTCTTAGTAGTGGCAAGGTACAGCGTTACATATAGAGGAAATTCTAAGTGGTTTGGCCTATAGAATTGTAACGGAATGAGAATTTCTTGTTCCTTGAAGCTCTCATCCCTGAGATTGTTTTTGTTTTATCATACATGATGATGTCTTGGCCTAGGATCAAATAATACGCAGTATACAGTAGTAATCATTTTCAATATAAACAAAGAAGACTCAAGACGCACAAAGGGGTTCATCCACTTGGTGAACGGGCAAGTGACTTAATGTAGTCTAGTTTCCTTTTATTTCTTCTGCAAACTCATATCCCATTCCAGAGTACCAATAAAGACGCAGAAGCAATAAACTAAACAAAGTAGGAAACATTGACAGCAACATACTACACAACTGGCCATACTGCGTTGCTGAGTAAAAAGCCATGCTTCAACAGAGAAAACCGGGCTGGACGACGACTGCTCTAGAAGCTCGGGTCGCAGGAAGAGCCTCCAGTTGGACCGTGAAGAGTTTATTTGGTAGTTATAGCATAAGGCTAACGTACATGGCTGGAGATACTCAGTCCTGGGGTTGGGTTCTTTTTCTCTTTTGTCTCCGTAAGATGTTCTAGCCCGTATAAATAAAAGTGCATGTCGTTTCTACCTCTACTTCTTGGTTCAACGGGATGTCTGACGTGCTTCGTTAACGATTCTATGATAGAATGGGCAGTTGAACGAAGCCATTTGTAATGGGCAGCAACTTCCGGTATTCTCGCTTACATATGACACCTTTCATCATAGTTAACAAGGGATGGGCCAGCATAATCATAGAACAATAAAAGGCCTGAGCCAACTTTTCTGAGCAAAATGACGAAGACACATCAAAAGGGCTGCTAAGAGACCGTTAGGTGCCTACCTGTTTATGATATACATATGTACATACATTTTTATGCAATCAGTGGTTAAGCATTCTTGTACACAGTATACTCAGGTGTCAAAAATAGCCGGGCTGGCGGTACCAACAGTGGCATAAAAGAGAGCGCAATGACGCCGGTCACTTCCTGGAAGTGGCTCAACAGCAGCAGGGGAACAACAAGAAGGAAATTCGGTGACATATTGTACGTAGAGCCAGTGCAAATTGATGCTCTTGGGTTTCTAGGCACTCATGGTCCACTTTGTGGCTCGGGAGGGTTCAAGTAGACAGCGAAACGCATTGTTTATTTTCTCTTATTTATCTTCATCACTCTATAAAACCCATTCATCTGCTAGCTGATTGATTGTTAAGGGCGCTGGGCTGGCCGGCGTGGGCTTGGGCCTTGAACTGTGGACTTTATAGTGGACATTATAGCAGCGAGAGATGACGATTTCTTGGTCTGTGACAGGCGCTGGAGCCTCGTTGGACGGGCTACCGAAGAGCCAGTGAGCAATGTTGCGGTGATATTCGATACCATGAATACATCTGTAGGCATAATAATGGCATAGAAATTTGGTAGAGTCATTGGCAAGTCGGCCTCCTTGCTTTTTTTCGCTTGGTTCGTCACTTTCGCATACAAAACGTACAGCCCAGTGACAATACTCAATACAGAGCATGTTCGCATCGTCAACTTGTCATGCCATCCTAGCCCGAATTAGCAAACCCTAGTCTATGGTGCTAAGTCGTCAGGGTGGGTCTCCGTTATGCAGCAAGCCAATCATTATCTAGGAGTCTTTTTACTATGCAACAATGTACATTGTACATCCTGGAAAGGTCATCAACTCTAACTTTATCCTAGTCACGTTTGTATGCTTTTTCTGGCCTTGTATGGTCTTTTTCGGGGTCGGTTGTTTGATTGTCCAGGACCGATGCACAATGCATCTGAGGCGCCAAAGGATCAATCAAGCAGCAAGAGGAGCAGCTGCTAACTTTGACGACGGGTTGTACATATGTACGTATCTGTACACATATTAAATTCAGTCATAGTCAAAGAGAAGACAAAGGAAGACGTTGAGAGCTGAATCAGGGCCTCTTTCCGTGGTCACATTTTCTAATTCTTTAGCCGCTATGATGGCTGCCACACTGAACTTGAACTAGTGACTTGTAACTGTGATTGAGATCGCGGCCTACAATCGCTGGTACGCACAAACAACGAACCCTACAATGACAATTATGCCTGCCCAACTGCTGAAAGCCGTCCCAGACTTTCGGTCGCTCAGTCAGCCTGTTCAACGCCAATTCAGAAATGAGCAGCCATGTGACTTTTTGGATCGGATCGTCTAACACAATCATCATCATCACTATCGTCCATCATCGCGTCTCCCTTTTTTCCCCAATCGCCTACGCAACTAGGAGACTCATAGAGGGATATCAGTTTAGGATCGGAGGCAAATTAGGCCTTGCCAGGTGCATTCCAAGGCCTCTTCACCGCGATTTATCGCTTGCAATTCCCCTCTTTTGTATTCCCAAAGCCAGGCCACGATCCCTTACTACATGTACTATTCTTGACTATGCTTAACCCACCATCAACCCTAAGGTGGACTACAATGCATAAATATAATTATAATATGAGGAACTAAATTGAGACCAGTCATGATGTTCAAGAAACTATTTCAGAGAACAATCTCAATGAAGGATGTCTCTTGTCTCTTGGAAAAACACGGCGTCATCTCATGCTTGCACGTGTAATAAGATTTACATTATACAGCTAGATAGACCCGTCATAAAGGCTTCCGATTCGGATAAACCATTGGTGCCTTTAACACAACCAATTTGCACCATGTCTAATGTTAGTGCAGTGCAATTAAATCTGACACACGGTACTATATCCAGACTCATGACAAACATCTTGACCATAACTATATACAGTATACATATTACATATCACAGATTATTTGTTCATATCTGGCTCCTGTGTTTTCCGATCCAGACGTACGCTACATCCGGTTTTGTACGGATATACCTGAATATGACTTGTCGATCTGCAATGCATTTGATTCTTTCTCAAACAAATTGAAGCTAAGCTAGGTCAAATAACGACCGTCTGTAGCCCTGTGATCATCGATTCTATAATTATGAAGAGATTCGGAACACTTACCCTGTTTTTATCCAGGGCTTCCCCTAATCAAGCGTCTGTACTCTGCGATCTAACGCTCTACAACCCCTTTTACGCGTCCATTCTTTTTTTCTCTCCCCGATTCTTTTTGTTGTAATTAGTTGATTGCTTTATGTTTTAATGTGGGCTACATCAGTATCGTGAAAGGCCAAAAGTCTCTCGGCACGAACCGTAAGTTGCCTTGTGAGTTATTCTAGTATCGACTGACGTCAGAAGAGACCCTCACCCTGTGAAATCATGCTTTTACTCATTTTGTCTTGTTTTCGCTGTTTGCCCTCTCCGTTCTTGTATATAAGAAAAATGATAAAAGGGAAATACCAAGGAAACAACACATAGAAAGAACTCGGTATGCTTATGGCTCCGTGTGTATTTTCGGCTCATGCAGGACGCGGATTCGACGCACTGACGGCAAGCTGGCCAGTGAGCATGATCAGCCTTCTTGAAGTATAGGCGAATAGTAACAGGTAGCATGTGAGTGGGTTGAATATGGTCAAGATAGGCAGTGAATGTCAGGACTTGCATTACTTTAGAATATTCTTATGGAGTATATGATGGAGAGAATCTGATGAACAAACGGGTTTCTATCGGCAATAATCTATTTGACATGTGGAGAGAAGAAGGGTGGAGTTTGTTTTCTTCTCTTCCTTAACGTATGTTTTTATATCTCAATAGCATCTATTTCATGGTGAGGCGCAGACCAAAAAGGCAGAAGATTACCAAAAATAACAAGATAGTGGATGGCGTTATTTTTTTGGGAGGGGATAGAGGGAACAAGATAACCCTAAGTATATAATTTGTACTGACTACGCCGTTCAACGGTGAGCTAAAGAGGCAAAGATGGGTTCCTAGATTTTTTACTTCGTAGTCAAATATGTGAAGACGTTCTCTTTCTTCTGGTACCGTTCAACGGGGACCTTGCAAGCTGCGTCATGTAATCTACATAGATATCACTTTGGTGGTATTTGATGGCTTACATCCGGTCATTTATAGATGCCGAAGAAAGAAAGATTGGAAGAAGAGCAGTAGTAGGACCTGCATTAAAAGAGAAATACATAGTACAAAAAAGGGGTGTTTCCCAACTGGAAAGAACAAAGAGACATGGCATCAGATACTGAGAGACACAGGTGATAGTTCAGACATTAACCGTCCTACAAGCTCTAAACGTGTTGTGCCTTTTTGAGTATGCTTTGTCAACAGTCAACTTGTTGATTAATATAGTACTAGTAGTATAGCGTGATGTCATGCATTAAATAGTATATACTTTGGGCTTTAAGATTCTCGAGGATTATGAGAGGAGACTACTTGCATAGCGATGTTCACAGAAGGACGACTTGACTAAGAGATTTACCGCTAACTGGCCAAGTTGAGTAAATTGACTTGCCTATGAGATCTTCTGGGAGCTAAAAAGAACCCTTGAACAGTTTCTGCAACAGTCAACGGAGACCCCTGGTACCTTGATTACACACAGGCTTTCCTTGTGTTAGTGCTAGTTTTCTCATTTTGGCCTATAAAATCGCTTAAATGGAATCTTGCAGGATAGACCCTGGTCAAACTAAAGCTTTCTCCTTGACGCTGCAACGCTGGGCTTCTTCTCTGGCTTGATCCGTTCTTGTTTTCTCTTTCTTCAGCAGAAGAAAGAAAGACGCAAGTATCAGAAGAGGAAGTCGGTACTTGCTAAGGAAAACTAAGAAGAAGAAGAAAAAGCGTTAGAGTAGGAGAAAAGAGAGAGTGTGCCCTAGTGCTTACTATAGTCCATAGTATACTATTCGTGGCACCAACGCCATCCCGAAGTCTTTGATCATGTTTGATTGTAAGTAGAAAACACCCACGATGCCCGCTTCTTGAGGCTCGTTCTCCTTCTTCTTCTCTCTGTTCAACTATCGTCGGTCTCTTGCTCTCTCTTGCCTAGCCGCTCCTTTTCGACTCTTCTTCTTCCTGCCCACGGGCACAGCCCTTCCTTTTTTTTTTTTTTATTTACATCAAAGAAGTCCGTCTTCTTTGTTCTCTTCTTGACTCTCCTTCTTCGTCGTTCCTTAATCTTACTCAAGGCATTTTATTTAGCCTCTTTTTTCTTTTTGACTCTCATTCTTCGTGCATAGCTTAGCATTCACAGCGCCTTCATTCATCGCTTCTATTCATCCACGATACCCCCCCCCCTCTCCTCTCGACTCGAAAGCCTCTTTTCTCATCGACCTGCTATATCCATTCCCGTATAGCTGCATCTATCTCTCGCCCTGTAGCCTACTGTCATTCAACCTATTTTCGTCCATCGGTTTTCAGCTTGGCTTAGACTTTGGTAGAGACACTCTCCCACTCATAGACGCGCCCTTTTTTGCGCTACTTTCCGACTTGTCTATCTTTTCAGCAGACATATTTATAAACTGAATAAAAAAGGTCCTTTCACAGCGGCGTTTGCTTGTTCTCTGCGCCGATCTTCTGCGTAGTGTTCACTTGCCAAATTATACTTGGACTGTTTGATATCTCTTGATCTCTAACTACAGTGACTGTAGAAGTCTGCAAAAAGGTATGTAGATACATGTTTTGTTCCTGGTTCCTGATATTCTTGGGCCGATCGTCCTTGCTTGCCCTGTCAACAGCCTCCTTATCCGTTGTATGAAGTCTCTCATAAACCCTTCCATTACATTCCCCCCCCCCCTCATTCATCTGTTCATTGATCAATTTTACATTTCCCGTCCTCAAACCCTGGTGTGTAAGCACACAAGTCGCCTGTCCTAGGGAGCATGACTCTAGAGTGTCGCCCATCTAAGATTATATATCTCCCTTGTGCTGCAAGTCTCTTTCTCCTACGCTGTTCCAGCATTCCTCAGTGACTTCATCTTGCACCCATTCCCCCCTCTTCTACCTTGCTCTTTCTGCAAGAGAACGTGAGGACGAAGTGTTCCTCTTATTTCCTTTGGAATCCCCCATCTCTTTGCCTTCGCGCCTTGTTTCGGTTTCTTGCACCTCGTGAATAGTGATTCACGTGTAAACCCAAGTGTCTATTGTACTAAGGCACGATAAGAAACAACACTGCATCCATTCACTTTGAGGAGCTCGTCGAGTTTCGATATAGGTTTCCAGTGCTGCTCTTTCGTCCTCTCGCTTCTTCCCACTTACCTCTTTCACAGTATCGGCTGTTCGAACTGAGTGAGAGCGTCTTTCCTTTTCTTCTCTTCTCGGGCCTTGGCTGTCTCATCGTGGAACGCACGGAGCCTTAACCGAGCGCTCCTTCACTTGTAGCTTCTTATTTATTTATTTCTTCATTATTGTTATTATTTCTCACGATTCTAACCCTATCCAATAGCTCTTTGTACATACACACAATGAAGAACTCTGTAGCTTTGCTGGCTTCTAGCCTAGGCATGGCTTCGGCCTTCTGGCGTATGGAGTGCCCTACCCCTGTCGGTACTGCCCGTCTTGACCCCATCGTAAACCCCGGTGGTCTGAGTGCCCATATGCACTCTATCTACGGCTCGGACGGCTTCTCCGAGTCTGCCAGCTACGATGACCTCCGCGGCGGATCTTGCACTTCGTGCCGTGTGACCCAAGACAAGAGTGCCTACTGGACTCCTTCGCTGTACTTCCAGAGTTCCAAAACTGGCGAGTTCACTCAGGTCAACGAGGGTGGTGGTCTTCTGGCCTACTACTTCCTCAACATGAAGAACATTACTGCTTTTCCGGCTGGCTTCCGTATGATCGCCGGTAACAACGCCCGTCGTTCATTCACCACCGGAAACGTTAGTGAGCCTGATCCGCCTAAGTCCGAATGGTACTCCGACGGCATTACTAGCCAGGCTGCTCTGGCTGAGCGTGCCATTGGCTTCAACTGCCTCAACTACGGGAAGCAGGGTGAATCGACTTTGTACCGCCACTACCTCCCCGAGAAGAGCTGGCTGGAGGCCAACTGCCCCGAGGGCATCCGTATCGAGCTCATGTTCCCCAGTTGCTGGGATGGTGTCAACCTTGATAGCACTAACCACCAGGACCACGTTGCCTACCCTGACCTGGTCATGACTGGTGAATGCCCTTCGACCCACCCTGTCGGCCTTCCTGGTCTGATGTTCGAGACCTTTTTCAGCACTGAGGACTTTGATGGCGAGGATGGTCAGTTTGTTATCTCTAACGGTGATACTACTGGTAAGTTTTTATCTATTGATGCCCCCAAGAAAAAAAAAATGAACCAGCACTAATGTAGTTTATCAGGCTTCGGTTATCACGGCGATTTCATGAGCGGTTGGGACCAGTCTGTTCTCCAAATGGCCGTTCAGGAATGCACCAACCCATCTGGTGAGATTGAAGACTGCGGTGTATTTACTGTTGTCGACAAGAGCAAGTCGTCCGACTGCGAGCTGGAAGATGTTACCAAGGCTGCTCTGTCTGATAGCAAGGATTTGTCTAGCCTTCCCGGAGGCGTTGCCGTCTCTAACGGAAACGATTCTGGCAGCAGCTCATTGTCAATAGGATTGTCTTTTGGACTCGGTGGTTCGTCGTCACTGCCTAGTTCTACCTCTACCTATGTTGGAGCCATGGCCGTCACTGCTGCTTCTGCATACTCTACCCGCACCACTACTAGCTCGACCTCGATCACCTCTCCTCCTCCCGTCACCACTACCTCTATCGATCCCGATGCTGGCAAGTTCTACAGCACTGAATGGGTCACCGCAAATGGTGTCGTAACTAAAATCCTCTGGGAGCAGGCATATGTCACCGAGACCGCTTGGGTTGATTGCAACACAGGCTGCTCCTCGGTTCCTTTGTCAACTGGTACTCCTTATGATGCTGCCGCCGCTGCTAAGCGGGCACCATTCAGCCCTTACAGACCCAAGGTTGATAGCCAGGCATAGAACTCTTCCAAACTTAAATCAAAGAGATAGTCTGGAGTAGAGTAAGCTGTCTTAATGCGATCGTTTTTATTTCTCATGGGTAAACCTGAGGAAAGCCATCTTGACTCTTTTGCTTATTCTGATTCTTGTTTGCCGTCTTTTTTCTTTTGTTTTACTTTTTTTTTCTTTCACTTCTTACACTCATTTTCACTTGGCGCGAGAAGATTTCTCGAACCGTGGACGCTTTTTTATTTATTGACAAACAACTGTTTTTATTATTAAATTTTTTTGTATTATTTTTTTTCTCTTTGATCGTTGACTTTGCCATGTTTATTCATGATGACGTGGTAGGCGAGACCCGAGAAAAGAAAATGAAATACAAAAAAAAAACAATCTACAACGAGATTTACGATTTTTCTACATGTTTTCTCCATTTGCTCCTTCTGTTTCTTTCTACTATAACGACTTTATTTTGACTTTACCCAGCATATCATCGCCAGATAGATCTATTCATGCAGCGCAATGTGCATATTCAACATCCTGTGTCCCGTTCTATTGTGATTCTATCTTGTTGACTTATCTCCCCTCGCTTTTCCCATCTGTGCGATATATATGGCTTACCTACATGGTCCGTGAAGTGATTGAGCAGTGCAAGGATAATTTGTATCATGTATTGATTATTCCGTGTCTATTTTTGTATCTTGTTTTCTACTTTAATTTTGGTATACCGGAATATTGCTTGTGCCATGGGCCACCACCCACAATGCAGCGTCATATCTCTTTAAGTTGTGATCTATCATTCTATTCTAGAGACAAGCAACGAATCAACCGAGTCTTACTTTTCTTTGTATTCAGATGATTCGATTCACTTCGATCTACATATATATCTTGATTTTCTTGTTTACGCGCATATTAGGGTTAACATATAGGGTTACAAAACCCACGTGACCAGTTATTCAGCGTGTAAGTCGGTGTGGGGCAAGCGAGGGAGTATTCATGTCATGGTAACTACCTATAATTTGTATAACTACGACTACCAATGAAATACTTAACGACATCCATCTATGTGATATATCGCAATGCTTGATTTTACATGCCATGTACTCGTATTGTAGACTTGCCATGTCTCTCTTAGTACCGCATACTCATCATATATAGAGCCATTGATAGGAAATGCAGCTGCCGTGATAAAGAATGTCAGCCATCTTCTGCTCGTAGCCAACGCATTCCTAGTGCCACAGAAACCCATTCCACCATCACCAACTCGCGACCTCCCTTGGATCAAAAAGTGGCGATAAATAACTAGTAGTACTATCTGTAGATGGTATATAGTAGAAAATATCAAATAGTTGTGGTTAGCGGTGATTGTACTTCGTATGCTAAAGAAGGGCCTGTCTTCATATTCGACCAAGCATGCTGTCGATATCAATATCGTAGCCTGGCTTTCGCATTTCATAGTTTATACAGTAAGTGACTAGTGGCTAGACCGGGAGCTACTCACGCTTAATAGACGTAGCAACTGCATTTAGTTTACTTTTTACTTGGAGTGTTTGAGCACCTATGTGTCTTCTTTCTCTCATGGCTCGCTTGTGGCAGCATTGTCTTGGATTCGGGATTCCAGTCGGTGATTCTACCAGATGCGAGAGCATTTGCTGTGGGTTTCTGGCGAATAACCCGTGTTTGCGTACATTTCTGACATATAACAAAACGGCTGGATATGGAAAACAGAATAGAAGAGTGGCATTGAGAGCCAACAGTCTCTTATGTTTGGGCATGTCCTATCTTGCTTCCATAGGATGGTGCCCTGATTTGATGTTTCTTTTCTTCTTCTTGTCGTATCCGTTTCTTTTTCCTTTCTTCATATTTCCTTTCTTCTGTTGTGCTTCTGTGAGAGTCTCGTCTTGTTGAAGTTATTCTTTTCTATTCTTGTCGTTCGTTATCACCGCAACTTGATTTGTTATTTTTCTTTCTGATACTATCTTTCATTACTAATGTTGCTTTGTTTTGATTTCATCATATTCTCTTGCTGTTTTCTGCGTATGATTTTATTTTTCGATTTCACGATCATATCTTGACTTCACATCCACAACATTCTAATATTGCGTCGCTTTCAGTCTTTCAGTATGCCGGCCATCCAGAGTCAGGAAAACGGCTCTGGCTCGATGCTGATCGTGGCTCGCGGTTCACTTGAAGGCTCAGTCAACTGGATAATCGGTGCTGTTATAGGCGGTAGTGTGTTATTTGCCGGTGGCCTATCCGTAGTGCTCTATGTTATTTCTGTTCGCCGAAAACGCGCTATAGCGGCTTCCGAGACGTCGTCTGCCGAATCACCTGAGAGAACTCGGAACCTGGCCGCCCTAGAAAGCGCCTCAACTCTGGACGGAGTAGAATCACACAACGAGAACAATACCGAGAAACGCGGCCTTCGCTCATTATTCCGGCCGCGACAGAAGCCTTATGTCGGTAGTTTGACGCGCAAGAATACGCTCCGCAAGAGCACTTCGATGAGGCGGTTTGGCTCTATTCAGAGTGGCCTGGGATCGAACTGTAGAAAGGACAACTGGATCGACGAAGATGCTCTACATGGTCCTGATGGGATGCAACATGGCTTGTCGTATGGGCAAAGATTCGAGTCCATGCCTAACGTCTGGCTGGTAGGCTCGCCGACACTACCCGAAATCGCCATCCAGAGCACTCTTGACATCGACATGGACGCTGCCGAGAAAGAGCGCGAGAAATTCTACACCATGGGGAATCCTAATGTGCCGTATCCGATGTTCTCCGGCAAGCGCCCACTCGGTAGTCGGGCTGGTGCCGCCACAGCACCTACCTTGCACGGCTACGGACAAGACATCACGAGCACCAGTCCTCTGAACCTGCCACCAAGCTCACAAACCACCAAGAGCCTGGTCGGCCCCCGTACACCGCCTCGTACTAGTGTTTCCGGCAGTAGTGGCAAGCCTGAGGGCTCTGATGCCGAGCTGCGCGACATTCTCCGTAGTACCGAGCAGCGTCTCCTGTGCCCAACCAAGTCGACGTCGGCCATATCCAGCGTCTTGCGTACTCCGACGTCGGCCAAGGTTCGGTCCCTCAAGAGCTCGCCAAGCCGCGTGCCGGAGTTTGCCCAGTGCCCTCAGCCAAACTCGCCGGAGCAGGCACAGCTGGCGTGCACTCTAAACGTGGCCGAATGGAGCATTCTGACACCCGACGATATGCGCATGGAGCGGTCTGTCGTCGAGTATGCCTCTGAATCCGAGGAAGAGACAGGCGTCATGGACGAGGATGAAGAGACCGAGCACGAGAGTATTCTGACACAGGAGTTCAGCACTGTCCTTTCACCTGCTGGGAGCTTCGTGATGCCGATCCGGGAGTCGATCGAGGCCGATGAAAGCATTGACATCACTGACGGCGCCACTTTCACTACCGCGCCCGATGGAGAAGAAGTAGACGCCGACATTAATGATCGCCATGATCGTGACTCACGCAGCCCTTCCGCCTGTAGCGATGTTTCTTCGGCCTTGTCGACGCTGTATAGTGCTGATGAACGTGAAGATGCGCCTTCTCCACCCCCTTCCGCTGACGCCATGTCCGAAGCCTCGACCAAGTTCGAAGGCGATGAGGTCGGTGATGACTCCGGAAGTGATGATCCGTTCAACTCTGCCATCCTGCGCAACTTCCCCAAGACCAAGCACCTGTCCGTCAACCCTCTGTCCCTTTCGTCAACCGCTGTCCAAGGTGGAGGCGATAGTCGCAAAGTCTACTCATGTCCACCCCCCCGCCGCCAGCCAGGCTCCTCTTCCGGTCAGAACCCAACAGCCAAGCCTCCCCATCTCCGTCCTGGGCCATCATCTTCTGGCTCTATCGCATCCATCGGCTCATCTTCACAGACAACGGGCTCTGGATCTCCCATTCGGCACCGTCAGCCTGGCATCATCAAGCTTGCTATCCCTCCTTTTGCCAAGCTTCCACCGGCTGCTGCGGGCGAGGACAATTACCAGCTGCATATGAAGCGTACACGTCCACCAACTCCCGGAAACACTATGCGGAGCACTGCGTCTAACCCGGCTACTCCGGCGCCTAAGCCGAATACTACCGGTAGTCTTCCTAGAAGTGCCAGCGGTAAATTGAGCGGCAACCGGGTCCGCGCGGTCATGAACCAGAATAACGACAATGCCCGCATGATCACGCCCATCAAGGGCTGCCAGATCCGTACTGTTACTCCATCGACAAGCATGCGATCTCGGGCGCTTGCCGCTAAGCAGCGCCAGCAACTGACGCAGAGACAAAATGGTGAAGCGCCGAAGAAGGCCTTGCGGCCTATGCGATCATCGCCGACCCTTGGCACACATGACCATGGTGCTGCGTCAGTCTCGTCTCCTGGGACATCGGGATCTTCGTCACCGGAATCCAACGGCATGAAGTCTCATCATGGATTTTACGGTTCCAAGTCTGTTGGCTCGACGCCCAATAGACACCGCAGTGGTGGTAATGTGCCTACAGTTGTGGTCAGTGGCATGCGTTCGGCTAGTGGCGTTTCAGGCATGAGCTCGGCTTACTCGAGCAACTCGCTTCTCAGCCTGTCGGATGCTCGTCTGACACCCAGCCCTTCTTTCCAGATGGCTATGGCTCGTGGCGCTGGTGCTTCGGGCGTCTTCATTCCACAGAGCTTGAGTTCTGGATCCTTTGATCTCACACCTGCTACTGCGCTCGATGTCACTATCACCGAGCTGCGCCGTAGAAACAGCCAGAACCCCGTCAGCCGTTCATACAGCTATGGTGGCACTCCGCCTATGACGAACATGGATATGAACCTGATGCAGATGCAAATGCAGATGGGTATCATGGGAATGTCCAACAACATGAGAATGGGCGTTGGTCTCATGGATAGCCCGACTCTGCCGCACAGATACGGCCAGAACAACTACTACAACAACGCCCAGCAGAGAACTCCGAATAGTGCCCCTCCCGTTTCTATGAACGGATACAACCGCCGCCAGACGCATTCTGGCCTGACCAGCAGCGGTTCCGTCAGCCGTTTTAGCAATATGGGAAGCAGCAGTCTAGCCAACGGCCATCATCCACGCCATAGATCTTCTGGTGGTCCAGGTGGTAGTGGTACTCACCACCAGAAACGGCGCCAGATGCAAGTCATGTCCAAAGCCAGCCGTGAAGACATGCGCGCAGGAATTCGTCCATCACCGTCTTATTCGGATCTCGCTGCCGCTGCCTCCTCGCAAGTCTCTCTTCCATTGTCCCGCAAGAGTTCGTTCCAACAGCAACAGCATCGTCAATACCCTCAGCAGCAGCGCGGCATTAGCCACGAACCAGGGATGGAGTTGCCGGCGCTGACTAAGAGCATGAGCACGTGGACAGATGAGAACCTTGTTGTTACACCTAACTCGAAGCCGGTGCGGAAGCCTTCTGTCACGTTTGCTAAGACTGATGATGTGCTGTTGTTGTCTGATGATAGCGGTCTCCAACGCCTTAGCTTCTATGATGATAGCGGATTCCTTAAGGGCTCTTCGCCTGATAGCTCGTCCAGAAATCCTGGTAGTCGCTCATTCGCCCATGGCACATATGCCGCCTAGTGGCATGTTTTAATCTTGTCTTCTTTCGTTCTTTCATTTTTACATCTAGCGTTATCTTTGTTTAGTTTACTTCGCTCACTCTCGTTTTGTATACCAAAGGTTGCAACCACTTACCCCAGTTTTCCATATCATCACGATCTTTATGCTTTCTTTATTTCCTTTCCTTTTTGTTTGTCCCAGTCAGGTGGTCTTCAGGCCTACAGCAGGAAAACGCTTATAGTTAGTTCGATGTTGTAGTTATCTTTTAGTGGCAGTTCCAAAATATAATCATGCTTCCACTCTGTCAGACCTTGCTGTCATATTGTTGCATTAGTGATTTACTATGTATTTCGTTTTTAGTTTCCACGAGTCATTTCAATCAACACGCACTCTCTTACTCTCAGACTCCTCTGTGCCATTAGTTTCTGCTCCGTCTCCAGCCTTCTCGGCTTCAACCTCATCTCGTGATCTGACACGACCAGCACCCTCACCTAGCTCTTCTTGTTCTTCTTCTCCATCTGCCGACTGACCAATATAGTTCCCATCCTTATCGAAGAATTGATCTACATTTTCAGCCGTGATCCATCCGCTACTTCCCGGCATCGGGGGTGGTAGGCCGCCGTTGGCACTTCCACGCAGGACACCCGAGTAGCCCTCAAGTGCCTCGTGCTCCGCACTACCCTCGAATATGATGTCTGGGTATGTATCGTCATCATCTTCGCCCTCGACTGTGGGATCTGGGTGTAGATCTGAGCAAGCAGAGATGGCGGTGAACAGCTTTTTGGCCTCGGGTTGCTCTGTGGACTCTTGAGATGGAACTAAAATTAGCTCGACATCGTCAAACTCGTCATCGCCAGAACCACTGTCGTTTAGCTGAATTTGCAGCAAGACGGTCTTGATCAAATAGTTACCAGACGTGGATGAAGAGGCTGCATGGATCGCAATTGAGGGGTACGGTATTGAAATACCGACCTCTGCAGTTTGGTTGAAGATAGTCAAGTTTCTAAGTCCATGTTAATCCATTGTACACAGCTATTATCTGGTTGTCCTTTACTTACTCGCTGTTCACAAACACATCGAGAACCTGCTCGGTTTTTTGACTAGCTTGGCCTGTAGGTAGTGCTTTGCTTTCAGGCTCTGTCGGTCTTTGCTCCGCATTGGCCACGGGGAAGATGGGCAGTTTACCAGCACTGTGAATCGATATCCAGCCCTTGATACCGGTGGCATGGTAGTGAAGCACTGGCTTTCCGTCATAAAAGCTCTGGGGCGTTTGGCTCTGGTAGTCGACGAGACTAATAAAGTCCTCCAAGTTGGGAGGACTGCGAGTCGTGATTGGAAGCATGATGTAGAAATTGGATGTGTTTCGAGATGCTATGAGGAAACTGTAAAGATTTGTGTCAGAAATGTTGACAGCTCTGGCTTAATCCTAACTCAAATTAGAGTATAGGAAGTCGAATATGGAATAAGGCTGTAGCCTTGTCCCACTAATACAATTCCATCCAGAATTGGCTTTGGCTACAAGCTGTTATCCTGCTGTGGGTTGCTATAGCCTATCTGAACGTGACTAAGTGCAATAGTGGGACAGCCCCATATAAAAGTTGGCCAGATCTGATCGACGTCATTCATTGTTCTCCCCATAGCTACACCAACTTTAGAGAGCTTGCTTCTTCACTTATAAGCTAGTAGCCAGTTGAGTATCTCAGTGCGAAATGTCACAGAATTATGATAATCGTAAGTTATTGTCTCTGCTTTCTTTAACTGCCATTTCTTTCCGGTCTCCTAGTTTCCCTCTTTCCCCTCTATCCATCCAAAACACCACGCTGGCCCAAACTCGATCATGCTTCTCTCTATCTTCCACTTAGTTTTGCTGACTTGCCTTCCGCTTACACCCATAATAAGAGTTTAATAACCTCCTTTCACAGGTTCCGTTGACTGTCTCGCCCTTCGTGAAACTTCCATCTGCGCCAACTCTGAGCTATAATTATACAAAGCTCCCTTCTGTTCTTCCTACTAGTCGATACATCTCTGGAGTATCGACTACCATCACACCAAACATGTCGAACTCGGCTTCTTCCTCTGCAGCAACAACAGCTGCCGATAATAATAACAATGGCACAGCGAAGATACCATACGTCACGAGTCGTGGTGGCCACGCTGCACATCCGGATGCCATCATTGCATCCTGTCAACAACTGCGGGCACATCTGGCTCAACTACAAGCGGATGCTGATGCCGAGCTACGCGCTTTGGAAGAACGGTTTGCTAGTGCGGAGTTGGCTGAGAAGCGCCGCATTGCTCCTGGATGGCTGGACAGTGATAGTCATATCCTAGTGCCACAGAGCCAATCATCTGCTAGTGGTAAGGGCGCCATCGGCATCCAGGATCTCATGTCGGAGCCCACGGATGAGCAAAAACAAGAGGCCAAGACAGAGGCCGAACAAGTTACGGCATTTATCGAGATGCTAAGTCTGAAGGAAAAGATGAAGTCTGGCTAGCAATGACGTTGTTAGGAGTTGTCCTTGGTTTCTAAATCCTAGCCCTTTCCCTTTCAATTGTTGGGCATTCACAATGAGTAGACCAATTTCCCTTTCTCTCTTCTAGTCTCTAGGATTATCTTTTCCGCATGGCGTTTTAGGCGTTGAATCTGCTTTCGCTTTCATTACCTTTCTTTAAATGAAATGTCTCATCTCAACACCACATACTGGTTGGCGAATGACCCTACTTGTGGGTCAAAGTGTATAGCCATACCACACGAACTATTGGCACGTTGATACATGAAAATATATAGATATATTAGTCATATTATGACTTGCTGTACTAAAATTTCCAGACACAGAGTAATCAAAATTTAGCTTTTAATTCATCTCAAAACTCCAGTAGACATTGCTAATAGCTCCAGAGGAACAACGAAATGTAACTCTATGCCCCCAACGTAATCTCCCTCTAATATTCACCTAGAGAGTCGTAAAAACATTCAACGCCCATCGAAAATTTAACGATAGCACCCTATCAATCAAAGCATGACAATAAAAAGAAAAGTTTACAAGATAAAAGAAAGACACACAAAAGAAAAGCATGGTGGTGATTGCAAGTATGTGAGGTGAAGAGAAACGCTGCAAAGCAGCGACAGTAGTAGATGGTGCGCGTATAATGGTATCATAGAGTAGTGAGTGACAAAGGAAATATACCAGGAATATTCGAGTGAACAAACATGGTTTGTTTTGTTTGGAGAGAGAAACCTAAGCTTTGTGTGTTTGCTTATTGCTCAAGCGGACGCTTCTCAGCGGTTGTTGGGGGACGAAGATCCTCGGATTCTTCCATGATGACATCACCAAGATGACTGCTGTTGCTACCATCTTTGATACCGTGGCTAGTCTCTTGTCTATCATTGGGGCCATGGGGACCGTTGACAGGTCTACGACCAAGTCTTTCGCACCACTGCTCAGCGCTGCCGATAGTGCCATCCAACACATTACTAATCTGGAGGATGACCTGCAGGCCTTCACGAGCAACAAGTAGAGCCGTTTGCGCATTACGGCGAGTGGTGGTGCGATGGTTTGGCCGTTCTCCACGATCAAGAGCTTCCTGTTGTTCACGCTCCTGTGCTTTAGCAGCACTAGTGGATCGAGCGGGGATACTCATGAGACTGCGACGGACAAATTGGCGGGCTGGTTGGGGTAGAGCTGCACCTGTGTAGATAGAGATAGTATTGACAGTATCTTGGAGGACGCGGACAACGTCGGACTTCAAACGGGTGATTCGTTCGCCAACTTCACGACGTGTTCTGGGATTTCGATCATTGGCATCGCCTCCTTGTTCCGGCGCGGCACTATTAGGCGAGGTGGTATTCTGACCTTCGGTTGCTAGCAAAGGTGGGCTTTGCATGTCTAGGTCATCATCTAAGCTATCTCTCCGGGCATTTTGCTCAGAACCTCTGTTGGCCTGGCGAGCTTCACGCTCACGAGCTTCTGCACGATCGTATTCTTCGACGAGATTCTTAAGAGTATGAATGTTGTTGTCGATGTTCTTATTTGCTGTACGTAACCATGCTAGACAGTATTTCAAGCTGCGTAGACTTTGATCGTTCATTGCTGCACCTAGACCAGTAGTTGAGCGGATCAAACGCCAACCCACATTGCCACGTCCGCGGGCACGGCTTGTTGGTTGGTTAGTGTTGTTTGTGCCGTTGGGGGCGTCTGGTGACTGGGAGTAATCGGATGTCATCATTGCATCTTCGTACACTGACACAGTAGCAATGCTACCAATCGAGGACCTCCGATCATGAGGGTCGCCATCTTCGCTCGCTGGTACACTAGCGCCGCCATTAACTTTGCGACGTTTTGAGTGTTGCTCCTCTGGTGGTTGGGCATCGATGATTCCCTGTGGCGGTCGACGGCCTCCGAGTATCCAACGGACACCACCCTCGACACCAGTAACGCGGCTTACATTTCCGACAGTATTGGCAATCGGATTCAAATAACTCTCGACGTACTCAGCGCCAGATTTAAAGCGCGGGGAAAAGTTTTTTGAGTTGTTGTATGCCTGTGTCGCACCTCCGATTGTTGTAGCTAGCAATGGATGCGAGTTGGTGATAATAGAGAGAAGAGGCTGTCGTGGAGAGTTAGTAAGGGTAGAAGGGCCCATTTGCGGGCTATGTTGTGTCGATGTTGCGCCTATAGTTTAAAGAGTGAGCATTCAACGGGCCTAATTTATGAGACTTTCTCGAGGGCGACAAACCAGTTTTCATTTCAGCTAAGGCTTGCGCGACGAATCTCAGCTCTGAATCCTCTGCGAAGCTGCTGGCTCGAGAAGCCCGCATATAATCTGGCGATTCCATTCCAGACATTTCCGAGTCCATGGGAGTGTGATGATAGCTGAGAGATGACGCTGTTGAAACGCCGGCAGTTAGTTCCGAGAATGACGGCATGCGATGTGGCTGCGACGGCCCACCAGCCTGTGTCGATGCACCTGAAGCTGGCATGACCTCGGCGAGAGAAGGTAGGGAGGCTAAGCTGCCATGCGATGATATCGAGCCGGTAATGGGCGGCAGTGTGGGTCGGGATGCCGAAACTGGATCGAGATCTTTGATGGGAGGAAGCTGCAAATCGACCTGTGGACGGGTGTGGGCATCAGCGTCGGCATTGAGAGGCTCATTTATACCTGGCACGGCAGCATCGCCCTGTACAGGCTGGGTCGTGTTCTGGGCCATTGTAGTCTGTCAGGTCAGCTTGACGATCAATCAAGAATAGTCGTCAGGATGTCGGTGACAGAGCTCGGTGAAGAATAATCAAGATAAAAATGATTAAAGATGATACTAGCAATGCAGGCGCAACAAGTATGCAGTGCTTATAATGGAAAACAAAGGTAGCAGTGGATGACGCTTTCGGTATCAAGGCGTTGGAGAACGCTACAGGGCGACGGGGTTCAGAATATTGTTGAGAAACCGCCTGTCACTATACAGGTGATAGATAAATGGAGATTGCCGAAGAAAACAATTGCGAAATGGAAGCTGAGCAGAAGGCGTCTAGCGAGAACCTCGGGCTAGGACAAGACGAGAAGTATAGCAATCAAAGAGATCAAGTATCGATATCGCCATGACACAAATGATAGTGACAGACGAAAATATACGATGAGAAAAAAAGAATAGTCGATGGCAGATGGAGAAACAGACGATATAGGCAGAACCAAAGGAAGAACACAAGATTAGAGGCCTAGCAGGCGGCTACTAAAGTGTTACAGAAGGACCTATTATGTGCACTCTAAAGGAGACTATCACCTCGGTCAATTCGATTGATTGAGGGTGGAACAAGACGATGTTTGTGAAAAAGAGTATAAAGCAAGACAATCGATAATCATCAAACAAAGGCCGGATAGGATGTTCATATGCTCAAATGTACATGTGTAGGCCGATAAAAGCAGGGTGTGCAAGGACTCCCGCAAGCACGAGATGCGCTTTCTTTGCTGTTTTGGGACGGGCTTTGGCTTCGCTCCTGGGTGGACTAGACTGATTTCGATTCATTTAGACAGTCCTGAGAGTCCCTTGAAAGAGTCTACATTATTGTCAAGTATTTGAGTTTTCTGGTTTATGCTCGTGCAGTTTACAGAGTGTTCAGGGGGTCTGAAATGTTTCAGCGTGTTTAAGAAGCCCCAAAGCCTTCACGATGCGCTGCTTACGAGATAACGAACTTTTTTTCTTTTGGGAGAAAGATAATGGCGACGAATGTAAGCCCTTTCTACGGCATGCTTATATGCATAATCACATGAAAAATGGCACTTTACTGGCACTATATATGAACCATCTTAATCATGTGTCCCGATTATGACTTGCCAACAGCCAAGCAAAAAAAAGTTGTTGGGAATTCGTCGCTATATTTGCACGTGTTAGACGCTTGAAGGAGCGGAGGAGATCGTATCACATGCATTTTTGTACATTTTTGTTGGCTTTTGCCCGTAAACAAGAAAGAGCAAGAGGCAAATTGTTAGGAGCCATGTAGCGCATATCCCTGCCACTATAGAATTTGCTGTCTTTTTTCAGCAGAAGTACAGCATAGCTTAGCAGGAACTGATCACCATATAACTAACCAACGATGACTGATAGGAATCTAAGCTTGACTCCAAGAATATTCGTTCATTCGTAGTTGTGTATGTAATACGTCTAATCACATTATCTGACAGTTCCAACTCGGAATATTTAAATTTGTAGTGGCGATACACAAAGTTTTTTATATCGTAGATATGGAAATTTATAGATGGTAAAATTGTTCCCGAAATTCACTTACAGATACGGTATGACGAGTGATGCTAGGTCGTCGGGGCCTTCCACCTTTCCTTCATTACCTTTCTTGTGGGTGTTGTGGGTGGCCATTATTACATGATTCGACATGTGAATATGGCAATAGCATTAACCCGACATTTACCCATAGCGGAAGCACTTCACTAATGCTTTGTAGGTTTGCTAAGGCTTCGATGCCCATAGTACATACATACAAGTAGAACAGCAAATATTGCTTATTAATACTCGGTCAAGGCCGATCACGATTGCTTTCTTGCGCCCATGCAACGATGATAGAGCGCAAGTTGATATCAAATGCATACTAAACATGGAGTAAACACAATAATAAACATGACATCGTTCCGTTTTCTTTCTTTTCAGATTGGTTATGGAATGTACAGTCCCTCTGACACCGCCTTGGCAACGAGGCCGAACCCGATACATAGGTAACGGGCCAGGTAAAATACGTAGGCAGTTCTTATGGGACAGCAAGCTAAGCTGTCGGTCTACGCGTCAAATATCGCTTCTACGTCAACTGCAGCACGGTGACACTCCGCACAGAATGTGCGAAGATCGATGTGGAGAAAATGAAGAGATGCACTGTCTGAAAGACGCGATGGTACAAAGAAGGAAAGGAAAAAGAACATCCAAGAATTTGCGAAACTTTTTTTCTCTTTTATAGAGGGATATTTTCGCTGTATCCACATTGTCGAGCCACGTGACTATATAGAGGGGCCATGGGCAAGCCACTGGCAAGCGGGGCGCCATAGTGGCTGGCTTGTGATAGTTACACCTGTATTAGGAGCTTCATGAGGCTGAGACAAGCTGGCTCTCCTATTGGCATGCAGAGCAAAGCAAATCAAAAAGTGATACCAAAGAGGATAGCTAGCCTGATCCACTACAACTAAGAGCAACCAGGTCCCATCAATGTCGTTACGTTTAGTAGTTTAACTAACAAACCAACCATACCGCAAGTTGAGATATTACTATCCGTGTAGTTTGTTTAACACTCCCGGCGCTCCTTAATCGGACACCATCACCACACCAATTACACTGCCGTTAGCCATTGTTCGCTCAATCTTTGTCGCCGTCTCTATACTACTGTGCCAGACGCCATACCATATCTCATCCTATCGGTATCTTATTTCCTTGCGAGTCTTTCTTGGCGCTAGAGCCAGCTGTCGCATTCGTAAAACATCTCGATCTCTCGATCTCTCCCGCCGTCAGCTACAACGACATCAGAACGCCCTACCCCTCATAGCAGCGACTAATCTTCACAATGGCGTCTGCTCTGTTTTTTCTTGATCTGAAGGGCAAGGTACGACAGCCTATTGCCTTCAAAAATAGCCCGTGCTATTATTAACGTGCTTTGCTGACATAGCTATCTATGATATAGACACTTCTAGCCAGAAATTATAGGGGAGATATCCCCATGTCTGCAGTAGAGAAGTTTCCCGTATTGCTCAGTGAAGCCGAAGAAGAGTCCTCTGCTGTTCCCCCATGCTTCTCCCACGAGGGTATCAATGTGTGTTTCTAATATCGCTCCTGTCTCGAGATTCCAGTTCATAATTAACCCCATAATCAGTACCTGTACATTCGCCACAACAACCTCTACATCCTCGCCCTCACAAAACGTAACACCAATGCTGCTGAAATATTATTGTTTTTACACAAGATAGTAGAAGTGTTCACGGAATATTTCAAGGCACTAGAAGAGGAGTCCATCCGCGATAATTTCGTTGTAATTTACGAACTACTTGACGAGATGATGGACTTTGGTTACCCCCAAACTACTGAGTCCAAGATTCTACAAGAGTACATCACTCAAGAGTCGCACAAACTGGAAGTACAAGCACGCCCACCCATTGCCGTTACAAACGCTGTGTCGTGGAGATCTGAGGGCATCCGTTACCGCAAGAACGAGGTCTTCCTAGACGTTGTCGAAAGTTTGAATCTGCTGGTGTCTGCCCGCGGTGATGTGCTACGCTCCGAGATCCTCGGTGCTATCAAAATGAAGTGTTATCTAAGTGGTATGCCCGAACTACGCCTAGGACTGAACGACAAGGTTATGTTCGAAACCACCGGTCGCACAACTCGCGGAAAGGCTATCGAGATGGAAGACGTCAAGTTTCACCAATGTGTGCGACTATCGCGTTTCGAAAACGACCGCACCATCTCCTTCATTCCACCCGATGGTGAATTTGAACTCATGAGCTACCGCCTAAACACACAGGTTAAGCCATTAATTTGGGTAGAGTGTGTAGTTGAGTCGCATTCCGGCTCTCGCATTGAATACATGCTCAAAGCCAAAGCCCAATTCAAGCGTCGTAGCACTGCCAACAACGTCGAAATCATTGTTCCAGTGCCAGATGATGCTGATTCGCCGCGCTTCCGGACGAACATCGGATCAGTGCATTATGCACCCGAGCAAAGCGCGATTGTGTGGAAGATCAAGCAGTTTGGCGGAAGTAAAGAGTTCCTGATGCGCGCAGAATTAGGACTGCCCTCTGTTCGCGGTGACGACGAACATGGTGGTGGTATGACTGGTGGCTTTGGTGGAAGTATGGGTGGTGTTGGCGGCCCTGGAAAGGGCGGCAAGAGACCAATCCAAGTCAAATTCGAAATTCCTTATTTCACGACGAGTGGAATTCAAGTGCGGTACCTCAAGATTACCGAACCTAAAGTAAGTTTTCTTTTTCTTGTTTTTTTTGAAATTTTCGTCTCAATGGTTGAGACCTCATGCTAACCCTTATTCCTCACACAGTTGCAATACCCCTCACTTCCATGGGTTCGATACATTACTCAATCGGGCGATATCGCCGTCCGGTTACCCGATGCCGTGTGAACGAAAGCATAGAAGAGTAGTTGAAATAATTAATAATCAATCGAAGAAGATTTACATGCATCATAGCCCACTTCAACATCACATATTTCAAGAAAACCCAACAACCATATCCCCCTATACCAGTATATCAAAGTATATGTGACAACAGTACATAAGGGTTATCACATATGTTTCGGGGCGTAACATTGAACAACAATATTCAAAAAAACGAAGAACTCTAACCTGTTTTCCAGGGTCCGGGGCCACACGGGATTTGAGTCTCCTCGTTGTCAACATCTATGGCATAATATTAGTTGAGTTTCCCAATATCAGTAGTATCAAGATTCACTTACATCCTGTGGCTTCGGAAGGGCTTGTCCAGACATCCTCGTTCAACATGGAGGGGGACTGGCCTGAACCAACGGGTCCAGATATAGCTCTCAGAGCGTCTAAATGCTTAGTCGCGCCATACTCAAGACTACTGTTTGTACTAACCCTCATTAGAATCAAGCCTATTTCGCCATAGACTGCGATGTCGGTTAAGGGGGTTTCAATCTGCAGCTGCTCAGTCCTGCCGTGGGATCTATGGAACAGCCTGGAGATGTGGCATGAGTCGGGAGTATCTATCTTCCAACTGGGTTCAAGGCTCTCTCTGTTTTCGAAATCAGTAGGTTCTAGGCTAACCTGGACATGGAGTCCCGAGTTTTGGCGAGTTACTGTGAAAATAGGGTGGCCAAACCACGCATACTTTTCTTGATCGGGACCGTCTTTGGCCATCTTATAGGCTCTGTCCTTACCTATGTAGTTGCATCCGCTTCGGCAGCTACGAGTGGATGTTCCGGACCAAGGCTATAGACTGTACGTGTCTTGTCATGTAGAGAGTTGGTTCTCCTACCGTCCGATCGTCTCTGAAAGGATGGGAGGGCATTGGCCTCCACCTTTTCGTGCTTATGTATCTGGTGGTCCAAGTTGTTGCCGATATTTCGTAGTTGTCGGCACGTGTGATACCGTTTGGACTGTAGCGAAACACCGGATTGTTATATAGAGTGCCACTGTCATCATCTGGACCTTCCATTCTGGAGGCTTGGTTCATAAGCTTTTCATACTCGGATTGTATATCTCCGTTCTTGAGCGTAGGCAAGCGATGATTTGAGGGAGTTCTCACGAAAGCATCAGAGTCTTGTGCTCGGATCTTGATAGCGGTCAAGCCATACATCAAGGGGGGCCCATCATGGCGGCCGATTATATTTTGTATGTACATATCTGTACATAGTTGTATATATGATTCGCAAAAACCTTCCGTTGCGACAATATTGATCAAGTTTGGCTGGATGTCTAAGCAAGTATATTGTTTCGAAAAACCAGAATACTAGAGAAATAGCGTTAAGCAAGAAAAAATTCGGAGACTTCTTAATGTACAATCTACGTTTAAGATCTTGGTTGATACACCAATCTCGTTGCAGTCACTTGCATATTATCCCCTCTTTTCTGAAGCTACAAATACGGTGTGATTGACCTAATGCTTCCTTCTACTGAACAGTCGTTCTGTTGGTCACAGCTATTATAGTTGTATAGTCAAGGATTGGACTACCAGTTTTGTCATGGAACTTGGAGGGTGCAACAAGACTATACAAATTTAACTAGTCATTTAAAGAGATGAGTAAGTGCATAATGATGATAATATTCCTGGATATAATTTTATCAATGTGTAACTACTGCCCATTAGCACATGTATGTATTGTCAGCATATGTGTATGTATGCATGTGGAAGTACCGCACGCCAAGGATCACAATCACTTTGGAATAGAGAGATATGTATCCATGCAAAAACATACGGCGCATATTCTTCATCTTTGCTGTGTATATATGTACAGATATACAAAAGGACCCTCGGTTTGGCCGAGAACAAAATGCAGGACTACGCTTCTCAGAACCTTTTATTTCCTTCTGTTGAATCGGGAAACCTAGGTAAGTCGATATGCAGTTCTCAGCTATAATTCGATTCTCCACTTTTGACCATAAACAGATCGGCACGTTGATGTGAGTGACACTAGTCATGCTTATATTTAACCAACATATTCAAGTTAGCCGCGTTTAGCCTCGTTTATTTACCTTACACAGATACATATGTGGCATTGTAGCTGCAAGTAAAGCCGAGTTTATCTAACACGCTTGCTCGGAGGCTCGCCTTGTCCGTTTAAAGGCTGTTGTTTTCACTGACAGTTGCATCAGCGAGAACAGCCTCGAGTAGTTCTTTCTCTCCTATGCGAACCTTGACAGCCATACGCAGGCGGTCAGATATCAAACTGCCTGTCTTCTCGTCCAATAGCGCCTTATCTTGCTCTAGCGTTGTGGGATACTCCGAGAGGCGTTCTTCAATTATGCTTCTCATGATTTGGGCGCAAATCTCTTCCCTCTTGCGTTTATCAGGCACCACCGATGAAGACACTTTCCGGACTGCCTTTAAGACAAGATTTACTTGATTCTCTAGCTCATCAAGAGACCCTTCAGTATTAGCGGGGCCTTGAAATAAGCCGTCTGGGCCTGGGTCGCCAGAGTTACGTTCCAACACGATAGAAGCCTCGATTTCGTCTTCGTTGAGGAAGTTTTCCTAGGTCATAGATGATAGGAATTAGTGTTAGGATTCTACTAAACGTGGCTCTGTTCTAATGGTAAGAGCGTTTGCCTTGTGATATCTGGAAACTATCATAGTCTGATAACTTCGCGGCACAGAGCCTGATGGTATGCATATAAAGCAGACTGTTATATATCAAAAGTGACTTGCACCATCACGATTGAGATACACACGGCCATCGCTTCTAGGGTTAAGGCATTGTGATTTTACGGGACACACACAGTATGTGTCTGTCCTCCTCTAACTTACCGCTTTTTCCCAAAATTGATCTGACAGCCCAAGATGTGCCTGAACCTGCTTGCGGACCAGATTGAATGATATTTCGACTACATTGTATCGATTATGCCGCTCTGATACATAACCATACTTGCGCAATAGCTCTGAATTGGGGTGTGGACCATAATAGTTGAGAATTTCTTCTCCAGCCGCTATAGTACGCAGAGAGACTACTGTGAGGGAATCTTCGGCGTGGTTGACGTGGGCCTATTAAGTGATTGTTTGTGTCAGTGGGCTGAATATTTAGTCAATAGTGCGACGTTGTTCTTCGAAGGCGACACATCAAAAATACAAGGTGATGCCTTTGCATTATCCGTGACCAGCCTCAGTTCACGATGACCATCAATGGTAGAACCAAGTGTCTACATAATAAACAAATGCGTTAGGCACGAGTATACCGACGCTAACAACTCTAGAAGGAAGAAGAGTCCAAACTAGAGTCAGCATGGCTCCCCAAAGATAGGAACTTACATTGAACTCGGCGTCTGCATTCATCATATCAGCCATCGGGACCATTCCTAACATCGCCTTGCCTTCGCGATCATCAATCCAGCCATCCTCTTCCATATCTTCATCTTCCTCGTCGCCCTCTAGGTCGAAAGCATAAGCCATAATAGTGCTGCCTATGCGATGCGCCAACTCAATAATCTGAGGCTCACTAAGCTCAGTCACGCCTGTTAGATAGAAAATGTCTTTATTTTGCTGCAACACCGGAATGATTCTATTCCGGAACATAGCTTCGGCATCCTCTTTACCGATGCGTGACACTAGAGCACTGGCCTGGAGCTCACCTAACTCCGTGTCAGGCCAGAACATTGGAGTATCAAAGGATGTCGGAAGAACACGGAAGTACTGAGCCCATTTAGATTCATTACCACGCAGGTATTCATAGATCATAATGAAGATCAAAGAAGACCATGGATCAGGTCCGGTGTGTTCCGCCTCCTCGTCACTATCACCCATCTCAGTATCCTCTTCTTGGTTTAATTCGAATAGCTGAGGCAATTTGAAAGTCAGTTCCGAGGTACCAACGCTCATAATGATAGACCGAGGAATAGTGAAGAGCACGGTCTCAGGAGGAATCTCAGTCGAAGCAACTATACAGTAACCGATCAGTCAAACATCATGACGGATCGAATAAGCTGGCGTATTTCACAGCCTGTATTTTTCAAAACGATGTTACTTACCAAGGCCACGACCAGCACCCTGACTTCTCAGATCTCTGAAGGTAACTGAAGGATGAACTGAAGTACCGGGTACCGAAGTGAACCACTGCATGAAAGCAGCAGATTCGGCATTAAAGTCGGCCATTTTGGTCAGAATTAATAGGTATCAGTACCAAGTCTTAGGGAGGGATGTAGCTCGTGCACAGAACAATGCAGTTCCGAGATCAGTGACAAGCAAGACTCTCAGATGAATCCTTGACATGAAACTATCAATAATTTTCGAATAATATTTAGTAAGTTGAAGTTCATCCCACTTAACTATCAGAAATTTTATGTAACCCTAAGTTTAGTGTCATACCCAAACCCTAATACAGGGAGCACTAAATATACTTGAGCGAGCTATGTTACAAGCTCTACCAAGGCTAACAACATGCCGCTTCTTGATTATATTCTTCCACGCTATTGATCTACATAATTCTATTTGTGGCCTCGTATTGCGAGTTCATAGACTATGATCCTGGTACATATCAAACAAGCTAAGTGTTCGTCAAACCTCAAAGCAGAAGCTTTTCTTCTAGTATCAACGTCAATCAGCTCTTTGTTTAAATATAAATTACGTATGTATGTAGCCGTAGCGGTGCTCTATTGTATGTTGATTATTTCTTGTGACCAAAAAAGGGGAAACTAAATTACAGCAGCACGAAAATATCGTAAGTAGCGATATTTGAGAGCCCTATGAGGTTATTGTTCCAAAACATTATAGTCGCAATCTACCACTATATGACTTGAGAATCGACGGCACTAGTTTTGCCACTCGTCCTCATGTCAGTACCGTTCCACACTTTGTACTATAGTTGGACCCCCTTAGGGCTTGTAAGATGTTTCATTTGGCCATGCGTGTATTGCCTCTTGAGTTACGTAGTTGGCGCCAAAAAGTAAAACGAAGATACTTGCACATATATTTTTCTTAGATAAAGGCATATCCATTGGACATATATGCAATGATATTCCAAAATTTTAGAGCTTTACAATATCTTGTTATATCATCATCCTGACTCATTACTTGCTACGGATTTTCCACAACCCTGAACCCCGCTATACTCTACCATCAACCTGATATGATCTGTTTAGTTTAACATCAGATCATAGAGAATCATCTTCGTCAAACATCTACGCATATCTTCATCATGAGCAACCCACTTCTTACCGCGCCTCTGCGTGCCGAGCTCAAAGCCTTATATGATCAGCCCGATCGTCCTGCCCACAGCATTGCCCACCGGGACTCATTACTAGCACTTTGGGAAGCCCACCGATCACAATTCCACGACCCAGATGCTGTCGAAGCTGCCATTTGGTACCATGACGCCATTCATGATGCACGCGCTATAGATAACGAGGCCAAGAGCGCAGAACTTTGTAATGCGCGGTTGGAAAACTATCCGGACCGCGCACGTGTCAAGCGCATCATCGACATGATTATGTCGACAGCCTCGCACCAGGTGCCCAAGATGGCCAGCAAGAAACATCTCAAGGATGCTGAGCTGTTCTTGGATATAGACTTGAGTATCTTAGGTGCTTCACCCGAGGAGTATGAAGCCTATGAAGTGGCTGTTGGGAAGGAGTATGACTGGGTTGAGGAAACAATGTGGATAACGGGTCGTGGAAATGTTCTTAGGAGGTTTCTTGAGCGTCCGCACGTCTATCGTACGAAAACCATCAGAGACAAGTTTGAGACTCAAGCTCAGGCTAACCTTCAGCTGTCGCTCAAGAAGCTATTTAGACCAAAGACCGAGGGAGAAGATGAGGGGAAAGAGGATGCCAAGAAGGCCGAGGCCTAAGCGCCTATAGTCAGATGTCATTCAAGTGTCACAAATATCAATGTCCAACCACAACCACAATATATGGGCCATACTCAAAGTAGAATATATCCTTTTTGCCATAACTGCTATCTCTTCTATATATCACTGCTCAAAGCGTCATCCATGCCAATTTCTGATTCTAGTGATGATCTCGCCTTCTGCTCTCGCATTCGCCGGAGATCAGCTCTATTTTCAGCTCTGTAGTGGTCTCCATTCGGTGCTAGACTTCGGACTACGGGACAAACCCAAACCACTGGGCCATTTCCAAGGCCAAATTCCTGGACGATGCGGCCAACAACACCGGTCAGTTGTTTGTTACAGCTGATAGTAGTAATATTGACGACCCATCCGTAGGTAAAAGTCGAACATGTGATATCACGCAACTGATTGACAACACTTTTAGCAGCTGCTGGTATCTTGCCAGTATCAAACGATTCCTGAACGTCATACTTGACAATCTTGATTGGCAGGCGCAGATCTTCGGGTATTGGGTAGCTGGATAAAGCCTTGAAGGCTTCAAGTCTCTCAGCTGGCGATGGATCTACGCCGGCTCTATTCGTGCCCTCAAAAAGAGCTTCGAGTCGGGCGAGTTGCGTAGGTGTACCCATAACTTTCATCTGAGAACGCATATGGTTGGCAACCGTGTCGGTACACACCAGATCATGTCCTTCAAGCGCCGGATATAGAGCCCGTGTCATGCAGCCAGGGTTGCGCTGTTCTTCAATGATCTGCATAGTAGTAGCCTTTGAATACCAAGGCTGATCAGGGATGGCATTGTGCGTGATATCTGACATGAGTGTAACGAGAATTGACACGTCAAGATTGACTGTTGACGTAAGAACTTCAAGTTCGTTGATCATCAGGTTTTGTATCACGACATCCAAAGCTGGGGGCTCCTCTGAGACGTAAAGACTGTTGCCAGTCTCGACGACGACATTTGGCCCGCAGTTCCGGACCATATCAAGCACTTTGTCGACCTCCTTGATTTTGCCAGACACAAGTCTTGGAAGAACGACCCGAATGGTTGGCGTTCGATATTGGCATGGATTTGAGCGCGCTGCGTTGACAAGCCTCCTCGTCTCCTTGATGATAGTTATGCCATTATCGTCGTCGAGCCCATGGCTATCCAGGGGACTGTTTTCTGTAACCAGAGATTCAATTTCTTCAGAGTCGCTGTCAAAATCCCAGCCGCTTACTGCCATATTAAAGAGCAATCTACGCTCTGTGATGTTGATCAGCTTGATCCATTCTGTGCCCTTTGAGACGACTGCGTCAATGATGACTTTGTTCTGGCTAATTTCGAGCTCAGAAAGCCGTACAAGCTCTTCACCAGTATAGCCTTTATCTCTGAGATCAGCACGAATACAGGCTGGTGTCCGCACCATGAATGTCTGTTTAAGCCCGGCAAGGTCGCGACTTTTCTTGACAGCGGCCCAGATCAAACTTAAGTTGAAGGCAAGGTCGGGTGTGGCGCTTTCGGCTCGGCTGATCATTGCTGTGAGACCCGGCAACAAATTATGAAATGCACGAGTATCTCCAGGTGCCCGCCGAGCCTCGACGACTTTGCGTAGAGCGTGAAGTTCAGCGACTAGCTGCGGTTTAGGGTCCGGGTCTGTCATTGCGATAGAGACGATAGCGCCTTTCTAGATTGCCAGGCTATCATACAGAGAGAAAGAAAGAGAAAAAAAAGGCTGGAGGTCAAGATATTCAAGTCACGTCACGATATTAGACGAGTATGAGTTGTAGTAAGTCTTCTGGAATGTTCTGCTGACTGATTTTATTCCTTGCAGGTAAGACGACAGAGAGATGAAATATAGACAGAGATTTCGTGATTAAAAGTCATAACTCTACCGATTTATGAAAGTGTATGTATACGTAGTGAAGTTTCATCAATGATCAATTCTAGTATTTCCATATATAATTGGCATTCCAAATCTAGAACCTTTAAGATTCTACCACTACATGAACTAAATATACATTCATAGATATTGGCTACATAGCAACTTTGTGTTTCTATTTCGCAACCATATCCACAAAACTGTCTATCCGGGTGAAAGACTTTAGATTTCGGTAGTCTTTGGAATGCGCTTGGTTATGGACACATATATATTTTTCATAGTTGTCTTTGCTCTACAGAAGTCATTCTTTAGCGGTAATTTGTTCTGGCTTTAAATCACTGCCGGCTTCTAGACTAGTTGTCTAGAAACATTCTAATATATACTCCCCTCTCCACTCCTATGAGTGATGCTAAGCCGATATCGACCTAGTGCGACTGACTGAGTAAACAACGCTAGATCCTACAATCAGCTACTGTAAGTTTCGTGTCATACATGTAGTCTCTTGCTCCTTACTTCGATTGAGGAGGCTATAGGGATAGGGAGAGACACCACTAGAATTGATCTATCTTGCTCAGGGTCCTCAAAGAACAGAGTGCTTCCTTCGTATCCTTACCAACTATGTCTTGCAATAAGAGATTATTGGGCTGAAGAGCTTGATATCAAGGAAGATGCCGGAGACTTGTGAAAGTAAATTTCGGAGGCTTAGTTTTAAGGCCACAAGCGTCAATATCACTAAATATTAGTATGTATGTTACTAAAGCTCATTACAAGACTTGATGTCATAGAGGCAAAAGCCCGAAATATGCTCTAGCTATAGTGTACTACTATAGCGTCAGAATCGTTCACAGGTCTGTTCAACTAGTATAGGCCATGTCTGAAAACGACAGCATTCTAACATCTCACAGCGAAGAGTAGCAAATAACGGCAAATATCGCTGCGTTATTTTCTCTACTACTACAACTGTGTAGACAGGTAACGCCGCATCAGCAAATGGTGTGTAAATTTCTGTTTCCCAAAGAGACTTGCATCAAAAGCTCTTACAAGTTTCATAAGATTAGAGGTACATAGACTAGGGACAGAAAAAAAAGACAATATTGAAAAAAAAAAAAAAGGTTTTTTCTTAGACACCCTTAGCTTCATAAAGCGAATAATAAGACGTGGTAGTTATATCTTACGTTTGTGATAATAGCTAGAAAAAGGCGATCAACTATATGTGCAGCCTACGTGAAAGTAAAGTTGTGATGGTGAATGTATCAGGTATAAGATTATAGTACAATAAAATAAGTATGCTTGATTTATTCAAGCCTTTTAGTGATAGCCAAGAACCCATGAAAACAAAAGAAAAGAAAAAACTAAACATGAACTCCAAAGTTGTATGCATGATTTAAAAATAACCGTGATAAAGTTCCAGGCGACTTGTTGCTGATTGTCGTCTTGATAGTTGATGGTCTAAGTATCATCCAGAGAACACTATTCCACCATCGGGGGAAAAGGAAAGAAGAAAGAGACTATTGTAGCTAATACTACCAACAAATAAGAAGTTTGAAACTTGATATCAAAAAAGCCAGCCACAGCAGTCTATCTACGAGCAAGAAATTAATATGAAAGAAGGATGGTGATAATTTCCATAACGGAGGATAAAAAAACAAATCATAGCAAAAACACATAACTACCCAGTTACATGTCTGCATTTAAAAAGTAAATTTCATCAGCGCAGGGTTCAGAAGAACCGGCAGGCAGAAGTGACTGAAAACAACTGTGCACAGAGGGTAGATACTGGCAAAGGTGCGGATCTGCCACATGTAAGGGAAGACATAGTAAGCACAGATGATGAGAGCAGTACACAAAATGCAGAAAATGAAGGTACCGGCGAAGTACCGCAGGATACGCGGGACCTCTTCGAGGAAGTTGACATTCTCGACTTCCTTGCTGGTGGCACCCCACTGGATATCAATGTAGAAGAAGTGGCATAGTAGAGCCTTGCAGACATGCAGAGAAATACCACCGAGGAAGATAGTGAAGATGGGCATCCACTTGAGGTTTTCCCAAACTGTACATATTTGTTAGCAGATGTTCCATAGATGTTGTAGGTAAAGCATGATGTGTAAGAGGACTTACGAGATCCAAGTAGAGTCTTCTCGCCAATACGGTAGCGGAGAACAGCCAGAGAAACGTTGCCAACGGCAGGGAAAACAACAATGATAGACAGGTAGATAGCGAAGGAGTCGATGTAGAACTTATCCAGGTGGCCGAAGAACCAACCAGTCAGGAAGAAGTTCATGAGAGACAGAATCCACGCGGCGCCGATAGCATAGTAAGTACCGATGTAAGCCATGATACCGACCTTCTGGTAGAAATAAACCTTAGAGAACAGGAAGCGTAGGAACATTGGAGCCAGGGGGCCCTTGTACCACCATTGGTGAAGAGGGTGGAATAGCAGCTCATTGCATCCATAGGCATACTTCTCCCAGCGAGCAAGCTCATCGTACACAGTAAGCGAGACACCTTCCTGGAACTCGTTATTGGAGTACGCAGCAAAGCGAAGAGTGTAACCAGCAGACTGTAGACGGATAGCAATATCAAAATCCTCAGACACGTGCGACTCAGACCAGTACTTGCGGTGGCCATCATCGGGGTCTTCGTAAGAAACAGCATCTTGGATAGCAGACCAACGTAGGAAGGCGTTGTGACCGACGAAGGGGCAGATATCACCTCCAGAAACGGAGACAGTGATGGCAGTGTAGATCATGTTGGTGAACCAGGTAACAGCGTGCTCGAAGAAGGAATCGGAAACCATCATGACACCGGACGAGTGCTGGATAATGGCAACCTCGGGCGAAGCCTCCATCTCACTGACACTATCGATCAGGCAGTCCTTGGGCACACGGGTATCGGAATCAATGATCAGAATATAGTCGCCCATACGGATATCACCAGCAGCCCATGTGTTACCGTTGGAATCAGCCACGACCTCTTCAAGGGCACGAATATAGGCTGCGTCTTCGTCTCTCTGCGACCACTTCTCGTGGCGCTGGATACCCTCAAGCTTGATTTCAACCTGCTCACTAGTCCACAGGGCGTAGTTCATGTTAGAAGCCTTCTTGAACTTACCCTTGCGCACGAAGGCGGTCTCACCCTCAGCAGGATTAGGGTTGTGCTTGGGACGGGCGACCCAACCAATGTTGTGTTCCTCGTAAAACTCCTGGCGGGCACGGGCCTGCTCACCGGAAATCAGCTGCATACCGTCGTCGTTGATGAAGATGTTGGCTGAGCCACCCTGCATCTCATAACTGGAAATGGCAGCTTTGATAGACAGAATGGTGGGCTTGATGACAGCGCTGAGGCCTTCCTTGTATACCGGCATCTGGATTGTGACGTGAGGCAGGACGGAGGTGAAGCGGTTCAGGCGAGGAGGGGGCTTGCCGGAGTAGAAGCGAGAGTTTTCGTGGACGGAGCTGACAGGGCCGATAATCTGGAAGATGTTGCCGATGATGGCTAGGAAGAAGAACATGCTAATGAATAGTTGAGCGGGGCAGACTAGCAAAAGAGCTAGACGAACGTAGTTGCCGTCAAGCATGATTTCGAGTGCCAATTTTCTCCAACCCAGAGCCATACAGACGATAGCCAAGCACAGAGAAAGAGAAACTACACAGGCACGTGTTAGGGGGATAGTACGCTTCTCGGCTCCACCAGCTTCCACATCATCCTTCTCGCCATCGCCACCCTCCTCTTCAGTGTCACCATCATCGTTCCACACAAGCTTGAGAAGATCAGTCTCGATCTGTTGGACACGGTTGACGATGTTATCAGGCTCATCGTCCCACACAACAAGCATGGGTGGGTCGAGAATGAAGGCAGCGAAGTGGTGCTTTTGGCAGGATGGAAGCTCTTGGATGGTTCCCAGAACCTGAAGTTGCATAGTAGGGTTCATGGGAATAGAGTCAATGTCACCAAAGCGCTGACGGATGCTAGTAAGCAGTGAGTGGACCCAACGAGTGTTCACAGTCATACCGCACTACGAATCTTCACGTTAGTATACAAACATATAACTTAGAGAGATAAATTACTTACAGCAACGTTCATCATGTTAACTTGCTCATAGAAGCCGCCAGGAATGTTCATGAGACTGGCAGGCTGGCAGACATACTGACCACGAGCCTTCTTGAGGACGACACCCTCACCATAGTGGTTATCAGTCTCACCAGTATACAGCATACGAAGCTGCTGTTGGTACAGATGAGTAACGGTGATATCAGCCTTGACATCGGCCATGGCAAGAGACATAGAGCTCATACGTGACATTGTTTGAGGACGTGAGCGAGTAGGAGTAGCATGACCACTGCGAGGCGTAGCAATGCCTGAGGGAGGGAGAGAGATATGGCGAGGAGTATGAGGTGAAGCCGGGACGGTACCCAGGTTGCCGACTGCGAGCGTCTCATTTTCTTCGGCAATGTGGTTGTCGTTGAAGCTGGTAGAAGAGCCGGCTACGACAGTTGTCTGGGGAGCAGGTGTTTGCTTGTTCTTGCCCTTGCCCTTGTCGGGCGAGACATAGTTTTTAAAGGCTTTCATGTTGAAGAGCAAACAATGCTAAAATATTAAGTAGTATACGTGATTAGAATAAAGGGTATTAGTAGGTATTATATGTAAGTCAGAGTGGTTGTCGTTCAAGTCGTAGTAAACAGAAATGTATGGATAACGAACGACGGTCAAGGACCAGGAAGAAAGCGACAGTAGGTAGGTAGTGCAGGTCTATATTGCAAGAACAACGCAAATAAGAAACCAAAGTCTAAAGGTCTAAAAGACACTTGACGGAGACTGATCGATAGTGATACCTATATTGGGTGGCGAGCAGCCAAATCGATACAGAATGAAGAAGGAGAGAAAGAGGAGGGAACACGGAAGATTAGCTACTATGGCGGGACACAGTCCATTTAAACATAACCAGTGCCTACTATCGCCACTCAGGACATCTCCGGCTACCTGCCCAGCATTGGCCAACAGTCCTCTGGCTTTCCTCTGGCTTCCCGCTGCACCGTCCTAACAATCAATGGTTGCGTTGGTCGTAGCTCTTACAAAAAATGGTGAAAATGGTGACGGGGGTGCAAAGGCCAGGCCCACCTGGTCGTTGTTCTCGGTTAGTACATGTACGATTCCTAGTTTTTCTCAGGTCGGTCACATAGCAGTAAGCTAGTACTCATTATGGCAAAGAAGATTTAGCACGTTCTTTTTCTTTTTTATTCTCTTTTTTTCTTATTTTTACATCCCAAGTAGGCTCAAAGATAGTCAATGTGTGAAGGTACATATGTAGATGTGAAAGAGACAATATAAGGGGAAAGAGGCGTATTGGCGGTGCCCAGAACGGGCTACTGCTAAACTAATGTTGCCAGTATCGGACCAGATCACCAAGGGCAAATTAAGCCTGATAGAAGCAGCAACAGCAATGAAAGTATACAAAAACGAAATGTCCAGATAGGTAGCGCAGCACCAGTAGTGTATCCGGGCTCAGAATCACAGGGGGTGGATTCAAGGCGGAGGAGAGGAAGAGAAGAAAAAAGCAAGGATGGCTTTTGCAAATAGAGTATTAGTATTTCCCATCTTTTTGGGACAAAGTCAAACAAGCTGGTGATGCAAGGGCAGGGGACACTGGCTGGCAAGACTGTGCACGAAGATTGTAGATAGATATTCTCTCCTCATATTCTATGGTGAAGAGGTGAAGGTACAGCGCATCGCCAGCTATAAGCGAGGGAGTGAAGCCATCGCGATACCGTACAGCATTGGCCGTGAACTATTTCTAGCACTACTGGCACTACCGCCTCCGACTAGCATAGTTACCGCTTTCAGCATGTTCGTATCCAAAAGATAAATACATCCAGATCATGGTCTGCCGCCATTAAGCCTTCATAGTCCAGCACTATACATACAACTATATATGTATGTACAGATATACCAGCTGCTACATAAAAGCATTCAATGGACCGATGCGTATGCACTACGACGGCTTGGCACCAACTTCAGAGCAAGAGCACAAGCTGGTCACTTCACTAATTTGTAGAGCAAAACTATCCTTATCCTCTTTTCTCCTACTATGTTCTACTTCTTCCAGTTGGCCAATGTTGCCGGCAGCAGCCTTGCCTAGAAACCAGGCGTACGACAACTCATCAACCACTGACCATACTCTCAGTGAGCTTATCGCTCCCCAGGAGAACATAAATCACGGCCACCAAAGAGACACTGTTCTTCACTTGGCCCAGGTTCTTCTAAAAGCAGTATCCGTGAAAGTCTGGCTTACAAAAAAAGTTAATTTAGCAGTAAAAATTGCCTGGATTAAGTGCTCGAGCTTGTCGGCTTTTAAGTTCACACCCTCAAACTAGTTCTAGGCTCAGAATAACACGCCCCTGTTTTCTTCACACCCCTAGCGAAGTATCGCGAAAAAAATTATAGAAGGAAAAAAGAGCCAGTTTGGGTCTCATGAGGAAACAACTCTATCCATGGCTGCCGGGCAAATTCTCTTTTCTCATGGAGTATCTTTGTGTTGATTCAATATCACGGCTATCAAAATACATATCGTTGAACAACATATCTATACATTGTTATTTGAAATCTTATATGTGCTAAGTCACAACCACAGCTATGCATAGTTTGAAGTCAGCTCCTAACCCTCCTTTAACCCTTAACATCAAGTGGAAGTGGAAAAACAATCCTTCCAATACAGCTATACATCACGCAAAACTAAGTTTCTAGACGTTAGGATTCTAGGCTAAACTAAAAGGTACAACAGTCTAGGTTTAGCCCGGAAGCTCACGTTACAAGTGAGATATAGATATAATCGATATCACATCATCTTAGGTCCAACAGCAAATAGAAAGACTTTCCATCACCGATAGGATCCTTATTGACCGGCCAGCCAGCCATTTGCGAAGGATAATATGTAAATGAGATAAAGAGGAATATAGAGAACAAGGTTTGAATTCTAGGCAGTCCTTGTAAGAACAAGTGAAAAACACAAAAATGATCTGCACCACCTGAACTTGAGCCGCATGTGAAAAACGCTTTGAAAGAAAATGATAGGAAAACTAAAAAAGAAAAAAAAAAGCGTTGGCTCAAGACGATCCTGGACAGTTAATCTGGCTATTTCGGCGCTTCTACTCGAACTCGCATCGTTCTGAGAATGTATTCACACTTGGTGCTATGTATGGCATCCTGTGGTTATCCATAATAATAAAAAAAGACTGCTTCACAAACTATGGTCCCGAGTGTTTAAAGGGGATTGAACGGCGACGACGACTACTATATTTTGATACTTTGCTCTTTCTTCAAACGCCGGCAGCATGGACTTGATCCTCCCTAAAAGCACTGAATAAAATCATTCGGTCAGGTTTGACTATATGTATATTATGTCTTATTGGTTACTAATGGCTCTATGTACGACAAAAGCACTATTGCTTGACAGTATAAACGTGGCTTTAAACACTCACTTTCGAAGATATACAGTGTTTCTTTCTGTGGGATGCTGCGAAGACTGTGAGGATATGTATACAGGCTTTACAAGCTGCCTAGAAAGTCTATTTGGCTTTGAGTTTGTGCTGCATTTGAGATCAGACAAGATCTGCACTATCACTGTTCCCTTTTCGTGGCTGGATCAACGCCGGAGAAGAAAAAATACCTGGCTCATGAAGCATCATCAAGTTCCATGATCTTCTCAGAGAACTTGAGATTTCTATGTCAGATGTCAAACATGTTCATAACCCCCCCCCCCCCANNCCCCCCCCCAATATGTGGTTTATTATAAGAACCCATAAAAAAAAAGGATGAATGTCAGTGACCCAAGAGACTAAGCTTAAGGGGGAGCAAGTAAAAAAGGAAAAGCTACAATGGCCGTGCCTTGTATATTTTAGCGAGCAAGACAAATACAGTTTGACACCATTAGCAAACTTTTGGTAAAGGACAAAGGGAGAAAAAAAAATAGCCTAGAAAGTCAAAGCTTAGCCAGTGGGCTTACCGAACTTTTGTTATAGCCCATAACCTGATATCTATGAGCCAATACCGCTAGAAATCTGAACTGAATAGGAAGCTGACCCTGGTCACGATCATGTTTCTACGTTTCACTCTTTATTGTGCCAGTTTCTCTTGCCCGGACTGTCACTGCTAGGTTTTCTTTGGTTATATCCTTGTTTGTTCACTGTATTATTTTGGCTACCGGATCATCATAGGATATTGAAAAAAAAGTGGGTGGGTGGGTGCTGTATAGTATCACATATGTTGTACTCAAGTGTGACTGTCTTAATGAGGCTCGAAACATGCACGATAAAGAGTCATGACTCCGGCGGGAAGTGGCACTGGAATAGTAACAACTTTGCATTTGATCGTCATTGTGTTGCAAGACGGCATCAGAAGGAAGCCGCAGAGTCACAGTGCTTGGAACTTGACGGTGTACACAACGTTGCATGGAACACGAAGATAAGGCTTGCTTTTGACAACATATCAGAACAAGTTGATACTTGCTTATCTTCCTATACCAACCTCAAATATAGTATCGTAGTGATATGAACTCCACGACTCGAGGATGCTGATTGCTCTTTCTCAAGTTGCTTGTTCTCGTACAGACAAAATGGCCTACTACCTCGGAAGATTATTACAATCTACAAATCTCGTATTGAAGAAGCGGCGGCGCCAACAATATGCAGCACAGTGGATTCGACTGCTATAGGAGTAGGTTGCTATTGTTTTCAGCTACAGTGTTGCAATTGGTGGCGATCACCATGCTGGGCTCGCAACGCCGGGGCTTCAATAGTCTATAGAGACTCGGACTACTAGTAGCTCCACTTGATAAACGATGGATAATTCAGCTGGGCTTGTAGACCGATAGATGGGCCATGAAAGTAACCGTTTGTTTTCTCTAGAATTTGTCGTGAGGTTGGTGATAAAGGAATGTTGTTTGCCTGAACTGATCTGGTTGGGCCCTCAACGGCCATCTAGCACATATCGGGTATAAACTTGAATATTGAAGGAGCGTGCAGGCCATAGTCTCGGTTAGCGCTGTTGATAGAACGAAAGACAAACTACAAGAACAAAGAACGAAACGATAGCCGTGAGACATTCCAAGTCGCGTATTTCTTCTTGCCCGACTGATAAGCACGTTACGAGGTTGCTTTCCTGTTGGCCTATTAAGTTTTCACTCTTTGTCTTTGTCCTGATTAGGTATTACTTTGATATGTATTAACAGTAAAGTAAGAACGGGAACTGCCCATTCTGCTACCCTCCATCTCGTCATTAGCAATCATAACTGGGTGTCACAAGATTGAACGTATAAGTGGTGACGGGTAAGCGCCTTCCTCGGTTGTCGATGACAGCAATAACTAAGATATGAATTTGAGTTCAGGCCAACCAAAGATATCGAGAACGGGCCCGAGTTAGTGCTGGTCATGACGATGGAAATTTGTAGAAGACAAAGGAGGCTCTGCTCAAAGTATCGCTTAAACTTGAATCCAGGCTATGAATACATGATCTATAATAAAAAATGGTACTTCTGCAGGCATTTGTTGGCGGTTGTTGCACATTTCATCTGTTCGATTATAGTCTTTATCAGTAGCTATGTTTAGTATCCTGTGAGGAGATAACAAAACACCGCCAAACAGTGGCGTTGTCTAGCTCATGCTGATTTCATCACAAACATCATTTCGCATCTATGCACCATAGTCTTTTACCTAGCAATAGCTGGTCTCTTGTCCATCAGGAAATGATAAACTAGAATAGACAGGCTGTTATCACTCATTCGAGTCATATTTTGCATACACATGTACTGTGCTTGCTTACACCACCATTTTTACTGTCAAAGCTATTCTCACTATCTCTTTTCTCCCTATATCCTTCTTTTCTTGCTGCCCGTTACCAACAACTTCCCTATTCTCCTCCCGCAGCGGCTCTAACTTAGCACTAATAAAGAAGAGAAAAGAAAAAAAATTCCAGAGTCGCTAGCTAACGTCCTGCCCTTTCCACCTCGAACCTCGCTTGGCTTTCCGTTTGTGGAGCGATAATGAGAGAACAAACATATCCGTGTCTGTGCAAAGAGTAGATATTGTTTTTCTCCTTCCTTTCCTACCCTTCATTGTTCAGTTCGTCAGTAGTCTGAGAATAGTAATATGTTGCAAACAGGAAGTGTAACCTCAGCTTATGTACTATGTATGTATAATCACAGATATGTAGAGTGGCTTCACGACCATAAAACTCCTGTGGTCAGGGTTTCGAACATCATCTTTTGCCTTTTCCTGATAAGATTGGAAACATGACATGGCAGATTTTTGTTTCTCTTTGTCTTCCTTGCCTTGTTCCAATCCTTCTGAGCATTTGACTACCTGCTTCTCTATAGGCTTCTAGTCGTCTCTCCTCCTAGGGATATATTCGTTGTTAATAATTGTGAACTTAATAAATGACGAAGTCATCTAAGATTTCTTCGACCGTTATTATGATTTAAATTACTAGTTATTCTTTTTTATTTCTTTTATCTTTCACAGAATCCTCCTCCTCTTCCGTGGCTGACCGAGATTCTCATGGGACGCACATACAGATACACACTCGCAGTTTATACATATGTACATATAAGCTGTCTAAGTACAGTACAATCCCAGGTTCTCGGCTTAGGTCGTAATCGACAGGCGTCTGACTACATGATTTTCACGAGCTTGAGTTTCTATCATCGACCTTCGGTCGGACAAACTAGATCGCCCTGGTGCTTGGTGCTACAGAAGCTCTGCAGATTTTTCATCATATCAGCGCCCAAATTTACTGGTATGTGTCTAGAACACCAACCGGCCTTTCACCGGCGCCAAAAGGTAATAGTTGATAGTATTGAACAATTCACACGAGACCCAGCCCGTCTAAACGAACATTTCGCCTGGTTGCTTTGGGGCTTGATATTGCTTTATCACCCCTGCTAGCTCTTGTGGCCCTAGTCGCTTTTTTGTCTTTTTTTTTATTATCAACCACTCCCTCGCTTCCTGTTGCTTGCCTTATATGGCTATTGATCGTCCTTCGTAGTATCAAGAAAATGTTCTCGTTAACATCTTACGTATGTAGGGAGATAAAGTTTAAGAAATAACCTTACACACTAAGCTTCTTTATCATGTATTCTTATTCTAAATTCCTTTGTTTTACTTCATAACTATGTAACATCGCTGGCTTTACATGCCTTTATGTTGATAGCCAAGCACTAATACATAAAATGTAGACTTGACTGTGTTCATGCACCCTTATAGCCGCCACTATAGATCATATGGTCTCCTTAGAGAAACTTTACTTTCCGATTCTGTTATTGAAGTCATCTACATTTATAAGGCTGCATGAGAACACTGGATATGACAATGCTGTATCACGCCGGTTCGTTGTGAGCATTTGTGAAATAACAGCGAATAACATGTCAATAATCTCACTTCCAGCTCGTTTCCATAGTGTTTGATTTTATATATATAAACCGTTCGTATTAGCACACATATATATCTATTTTACATCCTATGATACTATATTTCATAGCAGAAATATTCAGAGATATGTAGTAGATAGGCCGTATCTACCCTCTTCAAAGTTAGCCCATGCAGTACAACATTGGTTGTAGTGGTGGCTATCAGCTGGCCGCTAGCTCAATTTTCGCCCGGCCATTATGACATCCAATCTTCACAGCTACTTTGTTCTTTTCGTATCTATATCGACAGTGTTTACTGCAAACGCCTATCCAAGTTTGCGAGGCAATGTTTTCTATGCATTTGTCAATGCATGATGGTCTGAAAGATCCTTTTGTGGCATACACATATGAAAATGGTTAGATTGGCTATATCCCCTCTGCAATTGATTCTCTATTGCTTCTATTCTGATTATATTCCACCAAAATACATATCTAAACTAGTTACTTTTCGAGCAGATCATATGTACAGCTGTCATCACCATGGCTGATACCTGATCTATAAACAGATCGTATATTGATGTATCATATGCTAGTCAACAAGTTCAGTTGATCTAGGCCATAGGTGGCTATCAGGTATGTAGTAGTCCTCGCATGTTGATTACTTTCCTCGGATTCCTACGCTCAATGGCACAATAAGCTTCATTGCCATCATCAACACTTTCTCAGTGGTTCACATACAGACATACATACATACATACATACATACATACATACATACATACATACATACATACATACATATCACATGTATGGCAATATGCCTAATGCCTGAAAGTGAATACATACATGTCCTATCTGAGAACACGCCTACCGGTACACCCGGCTGATAAATTACCACCATATGGCACTTACAGCACGTCTTATGGACCATTTTCTCAACACATGTATGTACATTTGGGTAATATGAAGTGTATGTATGTGTGGAATTACACCATGTGGGCGTACACAATGCAGATAGGCAAAATTATCTTCTCCTTTCTCTTGATCTTAACTAAAATGGGTGATAAAAAACATTGGTGATAGGTGATATCTACTTACCGCCATTATGTGCTTACACATATGAATGTGCCCAAGACAATATGCTCATCAGCGTATTCTGAGGTGAGGTGATTTACATGGTCAATTTGTTACTTGATCTCCAAACTTGGTGCTGTCTAGAGTTGCTTTATTAAGCGGTAGATATGTAGGCTAAATTCTACCTCATAGTACGCCCCTTAATTTCATTGTTTTCTCATCGCGGCCTATACATGACCACGAATTCATATTTTTTACAACCCATTCTCAGCCAGCACAATGCTGCAATGTTACAATCCATCTCGCAATTTGAGTCCCAGGTAAGTTATTCTACTGGCTTGTTTCCAATACATGTTGGAAACATATGTGTCTGTATACAGATACCTCAGCCTACTACAAGCTCATTAAATATGTTTATTGTAACCGGTTTTTCCGATTTTATTGCCAAGTTTATTGTCCTACAAATATGTACATATACATATGTATGTATCTGCATACTTCTTAATCAATATCAAATAACATGGTGGGTTTCGAGAAATCAGCCATGGCCTAAAAGTATCTCTCAAGCCTCAACGGCAGCTTTCGGCAAAACCGTATTTCGTTCGCTTATCATATATAGCTCTAGTCATCTTGACAATGTCGATCACTGGCGAGTTCTGTCTATCTATCTCGTCCTGAATTGATCGACCGTATCGTACATGTATGTAGGTCGATTCAGGTAAAATCCTCCAATACCCCCTCACTGGTGAGATTACGTCCGCTTATATCATAAAAAAACAAATACATAAGCCATAGTGGTCTCTGTACACATGTACTATATAACCCTATGGATTTGAGTATAATTTGGTGTGGTACGTTTGTATCCTCTTCATCATAAACTTCTTGGACATATGTACATATCATAGTACATGTCTCATCTAAGTGTCGTAGCATTTGTTAACAGTATTCATGGTCAATACTCCAATATCCATAATCATGTTTTGCATACATGAAGATATATACATATGTACAGTATCAGAACATCAAAGGAGCAAAGCTCGTGTATGCAGCTCACAAAACAGGGTGCTGGTAATTTTTGCGTGCTGGCTTTCCAGAGTTACAACATTAGTCCACAAAGGATGTCTCGTTACAAGAGTTTTTCTTGAAAACTAGCTTGCATATAATAAGAGTTGCACACAAGGGTTAACAGAGGGTTAAATAGACGACCAAGGAATACTGGAAGCTGATGTCATACACCTTCAGCCTTGTCTACAAACCTGTGAGCCAATGAGCTTTTATCGCAGTCATTTTCGGCAGCCTTGCTCCACTGATACCTTCTAATTGGGTATAGTGGAAAGTGGAACAGAATGTTATGTATCTTATCGTAGGGCGAGTCCTACCATCTTTTTTTGTGCCGTCGCATTATGGTTCTCTATCAATATCCAGATTCAATCAATGCCTTAAGCCGACGACATAGAAGGACGAGACGATACACACCCTCCCCTCACCAAGGCGAATTGGCTACTCAATCATATAGCTAGCTATACAATAGCTTTATATCTTGGTGTCTGCCACCCTCAGACGGAGGCTTTGGCATCTTCCACAGCCTCGAATAGTCCGTCCGAACTTACGTCCCTTCCCTCAGCGATGCGATTCTTTTGCCGTGGCATAGGCAAATATACACATTCTTTTCGAAGTTCTTAATGTTCTGTACTGTTCAGAACCAGGGAAACTTCTGAACTGAGAATTCCCAGCCTCATGCTCTCTTTCTTGATAGCTTTATGACACGCTTACACTCTATAAGATGGAGGCGCCAGATAAGTGAGTCCCTACCATTGTAGTAATTACACAATCCCATGATGATTTCATGCACGTAATGGGAATGCGATGGTGCCTGAAAACCATACCCAAATCCCAAATCCCAACGACTAACCATGTCATTCTCTCTATAGATCACCTTCCACACAAACTCGCCAGGAGAAGCTCAACCGCTACAATAATGCTAATATGACGACAAAGTTCGATTATGGGGATAAAGAGTTAGTTTTCTTACCGTTTCTGTTCCAAATTAAACATCGTTACATAGAAGCCTGTCTACTATGCACCAATACTGATTGCCCTAGGGTCCGAAATGGCGCCACCAAGATTGCGCCGGGAAATGCAAAGAAACGACTTGTATGTTGACACTATATGCACACACTATCTCCAGATGTAGATCCCCAGTCCCTGTGCTAATATGCGTGGTAGAGCGCCCTAGGAAACAAATTACGACCCGTTAATACGCTCGACAGCACCGAGAGACACGAACACTCTACATTTACACGACCTCTGTCTACCGAATACCTATTTACTTCTCGTCCTAAGCCTCGCTCAAGACCACGGCGTGGAAATAGCCGAGACAGCTCATCGCCCACTGCATCGAACTATGCCAGAGATAGCCGCGAAGGCAGTAGCGATGAACTGCAAGAAACAGTCAGTCCATCTCATGGGTCATTACAACCGCAGGCCGGCAGATATCGTGTATCGCGAGTCCAGAAACAGAAGACAGAAGATATCCAAGACGATGGAGAAGACGAGCTTTCTTTGATAGAAATCACGGAAGCACGACCACGTAGCCGTGAAACCAATTTCTCTAAAGCACGCCTAGCATTCAAAGTAGACAGTTCCCAAAACTCTCGACCGAAGGAACGTGGAGCGATCACACCAACAGTTTTCACATCGAAAGAATCGTCACAATCTACTCCACCAAAATCGAAACATGACCAAGATCATCAATTTAGTGTTGCTGCTGCTGTATGTGGTGCGTATCGACAAGAGAACTTCCAGTGGCTCATGGGACGAAACGGCCTCTATGTCAACCCGACAGATGATGATACTACCGGTCAAGTTTCACAATGGCTGACGCTTCCATGGTACAAGATCCAAATCTTCAACTACAACCCCAAAGAAAAATATGTGTTGTTTATCCGGAGTACGTCCCCAGGTATCGGATCTAAACTTGGACTCCAGTTCCCCTCACTGGAAGAATGTGTCAAATTTCGAGAAAATATCTTCAAACAAATGAACCCAAAGGAAGTCTCTACACGTGAAAAGTACGTAGTCCGATCATAATGACCCCATCATCAAAACAATATATACTAACATCATTGAAAGTGGCTATCTCGAGAAAGCATTTCGGAAATTAATGGTAGAATCTCGTACGCTTGAGGAGCAAACAGATGTACAGCATACCAACAAAGACACTGCCAGTGTGCTGCAGAAAATCAGCGAGGAATATCCTATGGTACATAAGCCTAATAGCATGTCATCCCATGATTCAACTTCTCTTCGAAAGTCTATGCGGTCGGAAACACAGAATGCAGTAGATGATATGGACGAGAAAGATTCCGATATCTTTGCCCGGCAAACACGGTCCAGAGGCCCTGCGACTCAGTCTCAGGGTCTCTTGTCTGAACGCCCGAAGCGACAAACCCGCCAGAACAACACCTTCTCATTACCACCACCTGTATGGACTGAAGAACACCCGGACTGGAGACTTAAATGGAAAGAAACGCTTGTTTACCCACGAACGGGACGTGATCGAGCTACTGTTGACGCCGAGGATATTGAGCGCCTCGACGAGGGTACATTTCTCAACGACAACATTATACTCTGCTATATAAACTTCCTGAAACAGCAGCGCTTAGAGAATGCCACCGGAGGAAGCCCCAAAGTGTTCTTCATGAATACTTACTTTTTCCCTCGTGTCAAGCCAACTTCCCGCGGTAGCACCATCAATTATGACAATGTCAAGAAGTGGACGGCCGGTGTCGATCTTTTTGAATATGACTATATAGTTGTACCGATAAACGAGACTGCGCACTGGTACCTCTCTATCGTTTGTCACCCAGGGAGGCTGATTCCTCAGCCAGAAGAAAAAGCTGATGATGAGTCAAATGATGGCACTTCTAAATCTGAAACTACCGATATCCAGATGACTACTAAGAAACGGTCTGGATTCTGGTCCTCAGACCCAGAAGATGTCCGGATTATAACCCTCGATTCTCTCGGTAATACTCATTCGATGGCATGTACGGTTCTTCGCAACTATCTTGTGGCTGAACTTGAGGCTCGCAAGGGTATCATCATCGTAGACCCACCTTCTTTGGGATTAACTGCGAAGAATATTCTTCTGCAATCCAATGGATGTGATTGCGGTGTGTTTGTCCTTGGCTTTATCGAGTCCTTCCTCAAAGATCCGGATAACTTCACCAAAGCCATCATCGAAAGACAAGCACCGGTTTGTGACTTTGAACCTTCTGAGTTGCGCCATAAAATCCGGGACACTATGTTCAAGCTTGAAGATGAGCACGTAGTGGAGTCTGCGCGTTTGTTAGCCGAAAAGAAAAGGAATAAACTTTTGAAGAAAAAGAAGAACGCCGCTCTGTCTACTTCAACACGGGCAAATGACGACGCTCCTAGACCAGTAACGCCTCCACCTCGCTCGATTCTCGCATCACCCGAAGCAACAGTCTTGTCCGACAAACTCCCGAAACGTGTTGATGATACTATTATCGACGATATCCCTCGTAGCTATGTCAGCATGTCGTCACCTCTTCATATAAAACAAGAGCTATACCCAGTAGTTCCAGGATCTGCAAAGCGAAAACGAGAGTCCGCTCCCAGTCGCGATACTCATACACCACGGGCTAACCTGGGGAATCGTGAAAACGAAAGCCGTAGCGAAAGTCGACATCCACGTCGTCCTCTGTTATCATTGTCTTTGTATCCATATATGCAACCAGAAGCCATGCAAGTGGATGACATAATAACTCAAAATAGGCCGCCACTAGATAGTCCTAAGAAAACCGATAGTAGCGGTGAGGAGTCTAGTTCGTATTTTTCGGCACCAGGAGAAGGCGACGATAACGATGAATTTGGACCGGTTTCTAAACGTTCTCGTCACGAATATCTGAAATCGCCGCCCATTCTTTCGGCCATGCCCAGCCTCATTACGCCGAGACTTGGCGAGCCAGTACCAACGCGGGCCATGTCTGGAATCAAACTGCAGACACTACCATTCAGCATTCCCAAGTGCTCATCAACCAACGCCGATGCTGACGAGACCTACAAGGCAAAGCGCCGCAAGTCTGTTGAAATCCATGAACGGCCATCAACCTGTCAAGTCAACCAGTTTGTTGGCGTTCTTCCCAGGCTCAACGATGAGACAAAAGTACCCAAGCTTCTCAAGCCAAACGACGGAAATACCGGCGAGAAAGTATCAGTGGCCATAAAGTCCGGCACTTCATGGCCAGCCTCTGATCGAGGCACATCCCGCGACATAAACAAGCAACAATCATCTCCTTTTTCCTCTACTTCACATCCGAAAGTTCGCCAAACATATTCCCGTAAGGGTGACCGCACTAAAATTCAGTCGTCTCCTACACAGGGTACATCCACGGTACCAAATACTGTTATCGACATATCAGATTAGACCATAATTCTCTAGAACATGGATTTTTACAGTGTGGTGGTATCTGTCGCCACTATCATATCTGTTCTCTCTCCCTCTTTGCATATTTCTAGCGCCATTCATCTGTTCCTAAATACGGACCAGCTTCTACATTCCGTATTGCGCGTTTTTTTGTTAGGTTATGCTTTTCTTCATAGATTCACCTGGATGTTTTCAACAGATATCAGACTCACCAAAGGCTTAGACAATTGGTCGGCGATGTTCATAACTATCAAACATCATATTCGAGCATCTTTCCGTCTTGAGTATTGAAAAGAAAAATCTACTATATTCAGACAAGTAGCAAATATAGATTCACTTGAAAATCATTTATATAGAGAGCCTTTGTGTAACTTGGATAGCTTTCAACATTGACATTGTGATGCTTTTCAACGAGAGATATAAAAACAATGAATTATAAAATTGGCTTACCATGCCTGTATATATTGAAAAACAACATGCTTAGATATGCTTATATGGTAGTAATGGCAATAGTGATAATGTAATGTTGAAAACTTTTCCTTGGTGCTCATTACCAGTCTGATAAGTGGTAGACACCTGAGCGAAAGGCAAGATCATGATCGTCTGTCTACCTGATACCCGTGACATGCCTGTGCAGAGCCTAATAAGAAAGATATAGAGAAATTTATTGTGACAGAAGAGGGTAAAGAAGATTCATAAACGCCGTAGGTGTCGCCCGATAGCAAAAAACATAGAAGAAAAAAAAGGATGGAAAAAAAACAGGAAATGAACCAACTGCGAAAGAAGAGATATCGTCTAGAGTATGGCAACAAAAAACGGCAAAAAATACAAAATGATGAAATGTATAGCATCAACAAAAGATGTCGACTGACTTAATAGAAATCAGAAGGCTATTCGGATAGTGAGTAGAAATTTACTCAGAGTCAGAGCTCTCGATTGGGTCCTCGAACTCCTCTTGTTCGACAGATTTGTCTTTGAAGGCACCACGGGGGATTTCAAAGATGACACCACCATTGCGGCCTCCGGGGAATGTCTTCCAGCGGCCAAAGCGGTGTTCTTTGCCGATAGCAACAGCCACGCAGAGACCATCTTGGCCACGGTCACCGCGCTCGAAAAGGTCAATGTCGTTGATGATACCCTTTATCAAGGAGGGTTCGCTGTCGGTATTAACAGACATGTCATCATCCTCGCCTGCCTCAGGTTCCGGGAGGCCGATCACTCCAGCAGGCTCGAGGCTACGTTTGTCCTCACTTAGTCTCCATACTCGAATATAGCCATCCCAGCTACCACTGAGAACGACATCAGAGTAAGGGATGGTGCGTAATGCGGTGATATAGCGAGGAGATGGTTCAGGGACGGCTTTGGGGTCAGCATCGATCTCCGCAGAGGCCTCGGTCGGTAGTAAACGGGGCTCAAAACCATGAGCTGTGGGGGTGATATGCATGGGTTTCTTCTTGGTTACACTCCAAAGCGACAGAGAGCCGTTATCACTGCCGGTCACAAATAGCTCGTCGTCGATCATAGCTACACGGTCCATGGTACCCTCATGGGGAACACGCTGGAGTTTTGGCTCGGCATGCTTATTCTTCTTTTCGGATGAGCCACTACGGAATACCAACTGTGATTCCTCCGCAACTTTCCATAGACGAGCTGTGCGGTCACGTGAGCCAACACTGACACAGCGCTCTTGCGCAAGAGCAGCTACGTCCACGACATCGTCTTGGTGACCGAACAAAGTCTCGACATAGGCTAGCTCGTTCAAGCTCCACACCTTGATTGTGCGATCCTTGGAACAGGAGAAAAGCTGGTTGGTGCCGCGACGGAAAGCAAGGCCGGTGACACTGTCTCTATGATGAGTGAAGATTTTGAGTGGCGTGAGGGTTTCGGCATTGTAGATGATCAAGCGCCGGTCAGCACCGCCCGTCGCAAGGAACTTGCCGTCGGGAGAAACAGCCACACATAGTATCTCGCCCACATGGCGCTTGTATTCGCGATCCTTCGCCTTTTTGCGGTCTCCCTTTATCCAAGAGACGAGGGTAGGCTTTCTGCGTGGTGGTGCCGGAGGCTTCTTCGGCTTACGGCGAGTCGTTTGTGGGAACTGGTTCCGGGGGAGATCTTGGATTCTCCATTTTTGTAGGTACATATCCTTAGTTACGGTATATGCAAACGGCTCGCGAACGGCTATTGAAGTGAAGGTATGAGAATTGGCCTTCCATTGAGAACGGGTGGCCTGGTCGAATGCAAGATCGTCCATCAGGTTGCGATAGACCTTGCCCTTAGCCTCGGCTACGTCTTCCACCAGTCTTTCGGCGATCATGTCACGGTCGATATCGGCCGCATCAAAGCCTATCGTGTCGACTTGCTGCTTGACGTTGTCGAGATAGCGTTCGGCTAGGCGCAGACGGCGTTCGGCAGCGGTTTCGCCCTCATCTTCAGACGACAGCTCAGCATTGCTATCCTCAATATCCTCGCCAGCAGATCCGGCACCCTCGGAGTCGGAACTACTGCCAGATATGCTCTCGTCATCGTCGGGGACGCTTTGCTTCGCTGATGTCTTGCTCTTGTTACTATTGTTGTAGTTCGGCTTCGATTTCGAGGGCATGGGACGCTTGGGAGCAGAAACAGCATCGCCGGCTATAGCCCGCTTCCGCTTCTTCTGTCCAGGAACTGTAAAAAATGACGACATTTCCCGAATGTGGATATATGGTTGGACGTAGGGTATTCGTGAAAAAGCTGATACCAGTCCCGATGGTTGAGAAAACCTTCACTATGAAGCCGTTCGTTCTACTGAAAATATTAAACTTTTTTTTTCCAATTTTTTGCCAGTTTTACCTGGATAAGAAAAAAAAGTTGCTAGACCCACTAAAAAGTTCCATCGGATAATCAGCGGGGCAGATAGCCAGGATTGGTAGGCGGTGAAATTTGGCACATGCTGGCTCATTAGAACATCAGGCTGTCGAAAGCGCGCGTCAGCAACAATAAGTTATAGTGGATTACAGGTAGCTCTAAATAGGCGGAAGTCAATGTACGACAAAGCTCAAGGCTGACAAGCTATCGACGACCGCCAAATCAAGCATCATTGGTCTGTAGCATCTGTAGGATCAACACCAAACACCACCAGAGCTCTCCAGAACAACAAGAACATAGTACACTACCATTCTTTAGAGCTTCTACTTTGCTCACGACCTTCAATTAGTTCCTGATACATACTAAAGCACAATGTCAGTCACATCGCTGTTATAAATCACAAGTCTTGAAGCACGTATAGCTAACATCTACATACTATACAGGGAAGTTCTCCTAGGCATCACTGGCCAGGACTTCACCATCATCGCCGCCTCGAAGGCTGCGATGCGTGGTGCTACCATTCTCAAGGCTGCAGACGATAAAACCAAGTCACTCAACAATTCTACACTCATGGCGTTCAGCGGAGAGGCTGGCGATACCAGTATGTACCATGTGCCTATCAAGCTATGAACCCCTCCATTCATAGTTATTCCCGGGCACAAAATATGACGACAAGACTGAGCCATTGCTAACCTATGGACCTCATCACATAGTCCAATTCACCGAATTCATTCAAGCAAACGCCCAGCTTTACTCTATGCGCAACGACAATGATCTTTCGCCCACTGCTCTTGCCCACTTCGTCCGTGGAGAGCTCGCCTCCAGCTTACGATCACGTAGCCCATACAACGTCAACCTACTTCTCGGTGGTGTTGACCCAATTACTCACAAGCCTAGCCTGTTTTGGCTCGACTACCTCGCATCGCTTGCGCCCGTTCCTTATGCCGCCCACGGCTATGCCCAGTACGTTAGATATATCATATATATCCAGTGTGTTGGAGTCTAACGAATTATGTTCATAGATACTACTGCCTCTCAATTCTTGACAAGCACCACCATCCCGATATCACTCTTGGCCAAGGAATTAAGCTGCTAAACATGTGCACTGACGAACTGAAGCGCAGATTGCCCATCGATTTCAAGGGTATGACGGTGAAAGTGGTAACGAAGAATGGTATCCAGGATATCGAGTTTGACGACGACAAGGTGGTGAAGATGGCGTAAATCCAAATATTATGATTTTGTTATGATTTAACCATGGTTCGCTTTGTTCCACTATTTCTAAGATACAAATACTCATCAGTCATTGACATATATCATGCTCACCTATCCTACTATCAGCGAACCCCTATCCAGCTTGGCTACTTCAATTACCATTATCAAAGAACACTCATATGAGTTTATCTCACATCAATAGTGATCGGTATTGAGAGTTCTCTCTGGACTGGTAGATACCTATATCACATGTATCACTACTATTATATGCATTGTAGCAAAGACAGATACCCAAAGTCAAGAAAACATTATATCAACTACCTCTTGGATAGGTAGTGCAAAATTGCATACAGCAGAATCTGCATGACACCGGATCCTGCAAACAGCACCCATACAATAGAAAAGCCTGTTGACCCTGGGATCATCTCGAATTGTCCCGTGATATTTGAGACTTTTCGCGCCATTTCAAAAGTGAGGAATGTGCCAATAGCCAAGACACCCCAGCATGCCGAAGCAAAGAAACCACAAGCCTGTGCGAAATTCGATATACTCCGTCTAGTTAAAATCAAAAACGGAACCTTATCTCTGTGAACCGGATGAATCTCCTGCAGGCGACTTGGCTTCATTACAGCCTGTGAAGGCCATATCGTGATGGCTGTGACTGTAGCACACAATACTAGGCTGGAAAGAATGCTAGCTGCGAATACCGTGATCATTACCGGGCTCTGGAAAGATGAGACAATGTCGACTAACGAATTTATACTTTCGGTCGAGTTGTTCGTAGCGTTGGTTTTTAGCATGTGATTGCTTTCTGTAGCATGCCATTTGCAATATGAAGCATCAGATGATTTCATGCAGTATCCTATATGTAGATGTCAGCCATGATGATCCCAGTACTGTACTCCCTACATGACTGACGGATAGCTTATAAACTAACTAATATACCCAACCTTGGCTGACTGGCCCAGCTCAGCATTCTCGATTTCAATCATGAAAGTGTTAGGTGCCAATATCAACACGACTATTTGATTGGTTCATTCTCGTTAGCTGATTTCATCTTGTTTTGATCAACGACAGATGGATACCAAAACCTACTTGATAGTACGACAGTAGTGAAACTGACTAAGTAGGAATAGAACCCAGGATCTATGTAGCAGAAAGTTAATTAGTTAGTTGCACGGTGCTGCGCGAGCTCCAAGATCACAATGTGGATAGGTACATACTTGTGAGACACCTTTCGAAATAGCCCTTCACACTGCCTTTCCACTCGAGTTTTGTTGTGTCACTCATGATGTTCGATGTTGATGAAAAGACCAAGTAGAGATTTGGCTCCAGAATAGGGCTTCCAAGTTAATAAATACATTGTTTGTGACTTCCATTGAGAATGGCATTGGAAGGTTTACAGCGCTATTTTTGTGCTGTCGTAAAGAGCTTCAAGCGCTTGCTCAAACCAATAATTCGGCAGTCAAGGTTTGATTAGCAACTACCAATGACATATGAAAACAGGCTGCCAAATGTTGGCCAGAGGACGGCGGCTAGCACATCATGTAGGCGCGGCTTGTTGAAGCAACCAACACGATAGGTTATAGGTCACTATGAAATGAGGTTGAAATCAGTTTCAAGATCCATTTGAAAGCAACTTTTCTTCTTTGGGCTAGATCTATTCTTGTATAAATTACACACTTGTGAACATTCCGGGGGTCTAGGTTGACATCTTTAATTCGATCTGGACCTGGGTTAGTGGCATGTTTCTATATTTAACCCTAGTAATGTATTTTCCGCGGCATGATACATGCGCATATGTATGACTACATATCTCTACATAGCAGTGAACGTTAAGAGACGATATTAATTTTCTTTTTCTAAAGATGATAGTGTCTACTCACAAATAACACGATAATATATTATAAACAGTTGTCAGGCCATACGTTGCTCCGAAGTGGCAAGAGTTTCTTAACGTGTACCTGTTAGTAGCACCACCACAAATAGCGGAGTACCGACAGTTGCTTATTTTATAATTATGATTCTTTATGTATTGCTTTAAGGCTTTGTCCTGGTGTTGAATTCACAGATAGAGTTGCCTCTTTGCCGGGTCAGACATACTGTGCCGTTGTTTTTGGGTCTGCGCCTCTAAAAGAGTGTGGTTGGTTCCTCACATTTCCACAGAGCCGTGCTTCATTCTTTCTATGTACTAAGATATTTGTAGGTACATATGTATGTATGTATCTTACATATGTACATGTGTAGATATCGGACAATACTAAGAAAGGCTACAGTCGTATGTACATCTGTGTAAAATCACAAAAAAAACGAAGAACATAGTCTTGCTGTAACTGCTAGCGTATTGAGAAATGGGCGTATACAGGTACCTGGTAGCTATTGGGCTTGGTGATTTGAATTATGTATCCTGTAGTGGGGAAATTGGTTGGAAAGTATAACTGCACCCTGAAGAGACATGGACATATCATAACTATTTCTTATCAATGCACTGTGATTTTTGTGGCTGTTGACTGTTTGCGGGTCTTTAACATCCATGTTGACGAACAACACTAAGCTGAAAGCTGATACTGAGAAGGGAGGAGAAGGAGAAGGACACCGTTTAAAACACCGGGTTCTATGTTGTTGTTTTCGTTGTTTTTGTTGTCTGTGTCGTGTTCACTTGGCGCAGTTGCAAATTATCACACATACTGCCGATCGAAGAATAGCTAGATACATGCATATCTTGATGAATAGTAGACACTACCTGATTGAGAGGAGTAAAAAAGCTAAAAAGTGGTAACTAGTCATTATTCTTATTGCTTTTCGTTACTGCTGCTTTTTAAGTTATTGCTACTGTTGTTGTTATTTCTTGTGTTGTTGTTTTTGTTTTTGTTTTCATGACTCTTCACCGCCTTCAAGTTTGAATATGTTGCCTGTTGGTAGACGGGCGTAGAGTACGGCTTGCATGGCAAAGATGGCGGGACTGCGAGTTACATGAGAAATAATTGCCATTGAATTATTAAATCTTATCCGCGATTTGCCATCATGAAGCAACTAGAGGACATGGAGAGGTTAGGGCAATGAAAATTTCAATTGATAGTGGCAACCTAATGTATGTATATACACATGTACATACATTGTAGGGTGAGTGATGCGGATAATGGGCAAAATTTGTTAGCATGGCTCAGGCTGTGTTGTGTTTGGCTGCAAGAGCTGGGGGCCACTATTTATTTTAGTGCGTACATAGTGTGGGCGTAGTGGCACTTGCGTGCTGGACAGGTGCTCTCTTATTTATGTTTCCACATATCCTCCTCTTCCTTCAGAAACCTTTTCTTGAAATTTTTCTCTCTCCTCCATCCTCCCCCCTTCACACCACCTTTTTCACTTTTGAGGAAAAGGGATTCATCTATCTTCTTCTATCTCATCTTCTTGTGTTCGGACTGGATACATTTTGTCTTTCCTTCCACATTATCTCCTTGCTCTTCTAGAGGAACCACGCGAGACGTCTTTTCTTTTTTTCTTTTTTTCTTTTTTGACTACACCACACTCTTTTTGGGTTTGAAGCGCGCCAGTATCTTCCCGGTTTGCTTTCTCAAACATCTTCCAACCTCAGATATCCTAATTACTCGCCCGTTAGGTGCACCTTGACTTGCTTTCTACATTCCGAGTCTTCACGTACCTTCAACGTAGGGTCTTGAAATAACAATCACGAACGTTCACCGACCTGAAACATAATCTTCAATATGGCTGAACAGCTTAACATGGGTGGTCTTTCCATCGCTGAGGGCGGACAGCCTGCGCAACCCGCTCAGCAGCAGCAGCAGCAGCAGCAGCAGCAGCAACCTGCTCACCATAACAACCACCAGAACGGCGGTCGCTCTTATGTCCCCCCCCACATGCGTAAGCATACCGGTGGAGGTTCTGGGTAAGTCTACTCATGCATTTCCATATTCCACTTCGAAACTTCAACTAACTCTTGTATAGCAACCGCCCCCAGAGCGATGGTGGTCAGCGCGGTGGCTGGAGTGAAGGCAACCCTGGCAGCCGTGGTGGTGGCCGTGGTGGCTGGAACAACAACCGTGGTGGTAACAGCAACTACAACAACCGTGCCTCTGCCGGTGGTGATGCTGGTGCCCAGGCTAGCGCTAACCGCGGTTCCGGTGACGGTGAATGGCGCGATGGCAAGCATATCGCTGGCCCTGCCAACCCCCGTGTTGAGCGCGAGCTGTTCGGTACCCCCGACGATCCGTCTAAGCAACACACCGGTATCAACTTTGAGAAGTACGATGATATTCCTGTCGAAGTTTCCGGCCAGGATATCCCCGACCCTGTCCTGACCTTCAGCATCCCCCCTCTGGAGGAGCACCTCATCCGCAACATTGAGCTCTCGCGCTACAAGGTCCCCACCCCCGTTCAAAAATACTCGATTCCCATCGTTATGGGTGGACGTGATCTGATGGCCTGTGCCCAGACAGGTTCGGGTAAGACTGGTGGTTTCTTGTTCCCCATCCTTTCCCAGGCCTTCATCCATGGCCCCTCACCTCTTCCTGCCGGTGCCGGTGGCTTTGGCCGCCAGCGTAAGGCCTACCCTACCTCTTTGATTCTGGCTCCCACTCGTGAGCTGGTTTCGCAGATCTACGAGGAGTCTCGCAAGTTTGCTTACCGCTCATGGGTTCGTCCTTGTGTTGTGTACGGTGGTGCCGATATCGGATCTCAGCTGCGTCAAATTGAGCGTGGTTGTGATTTGCTCGTTGCTACTCCTGGCCGTCTGATCGATCTGATCGAGCGTGGCCGTATCTCGCTTCAGAATATCAAGTACCTGGTTCTTGATGAGGCTGATCGCATGCTTGACATGGGTTTCGAGCCCCAGATTCGCCGCATCGTGAACGAGGAGGATATGCCTTCCGTTGAAAACCGCCAGGCCCTCATGTTTTCTGCCACCTTCCCTCGTGACATTCAGGTTCTGGCCCGCGATTTCTTGAAGGATTACATCTTCCTGTCGGTTGGCCGTGTTGGTTCTACTTCAGAGAACATCACCCAGAAGGTTGAGTACGTTGAGGATGTTGACAAGCGCTCTGTTCTGCTTGATATCCTTCACACCAAGGCTGGTGGTCTTACTCTCATTTTCGTTGAGACTAAGCGCATGGCTGACTCGCTGTCCGATTTCCTGATTAACCAAAACTTCCCCGCTACTTCAATTCACGGTGACCGCACCCAGCGTGAGCGTGAGCGTGCCCTGGAGTACTTCCGTAACGGCCGCTGCCCTATCTTGGTTGCTACCGCTGTTGCCGCTCGTGGTTTGGATATCCCCAATGTTACCCACGTCGTCAACTATGATCTGCCTACTGACGTTGATGACTATGTTCATCGTATCGGTCGTACCGGCCGTGCTGGTAACACTGGTGAAGCAACTGCTTTCTTCAACCGTGGTAACCGTGGTATTGTTCGTGAGCTTCTTGACCTTCTCAAGGAGGCTAATCAGGAGGTACCTGCTTTCCTGGAGACCATCGCTCGTGAATCGTCCTACGGTGGTGGTGGCCGTGGTGGCCGCTCTCGCGGCGGCGGTACCCGTGGCCAGGGTGCTAACCGCGATTTCCGCAAGTTCAACGGCGGAGGTAGTGGTGGTGGTTTTAGCTCTGGCGGCGGCTCCGGCGGCGGCTTCAATGGCAACTCTGGTGGCTATGGCGGCGGCGGCACTGGCGGCTACGGCGGCGGCGGCTACGGTAATGGTGGTGGTGGTGGTGGTGGCGGCTACGGCAACCCCGGTGGCCAGCAGGGTGGTTGGTGGTAAACTATCCGCCACCTTTAGATTGAGCAGGCGTACGCTTTCCTGCCCAATTCACCCCATGTCCTACTTCATGTACCCAAAACATGCTCATTCAAGTCTGACTCTGAGAGGCATATTCTGTACGATGGTAGGGGCTTGTCGGTGACAATATTCCGGGAACTTCTTATTTGCTTCGCCATTAGAGCATATCAACAGGCAATCATCGATAAGGGTCACGGACGGCGTTCTTTCCTTTCGTCTTCTTTTTCTTTTTCTGTATTCTTTCGTTTTTGTTATCATGTTTTTTTTCTCGTTATCTTGGTCTATTTTTTCTTTCACATTTTGTTACATTCTCGTCATTCCCATGGATATCTCATAACGAACGGTTTCCATGACTCGAAATTTGGACGGACATTTCTTTGGGGGTTTGAGCACATGAACGACACATGATACGGATCATGATAGAAGGGTCTTTTCTTTTTTGATATCCTCTGGTGTTTTTCTTCACTCCCATGCTTTATACCCTTTTAGATCGGCTGGGACACGATTATGACATGGCATTTGCACTTTTACGACGATTACGCTTGATGCGCCTGATAGAGGATCGGTGGCCAGACCAACATTGGCTACTAGATATTTGTTTTTTTTTGAAGATCCTACAGCGGGCGTGGAGAGCACGGCAAGGCGAGACAAGATGAGGTTATTTAGCCTGTTGGTTCCTTGCACTTTTACATCTCGAGTTTTAGTCATGGTCGTGTCTTCCAAACCACGGAAGCATTTGGTTGCTTTCAAAGATAGAGGTGGCGGGTCATGGGGTTTTCGCACAACCAAAATGACGCAACATTAGACAAAAGTTGATTTCTCGGTTCCTATGGACCTCGAAAAGAGTTGTTTTTTTTCCACGGTCTGAAGTCTTTTTCATATTTTCTTTTACATGTTTCGGGTCTTATCATTTCCGGGTCAGAGCTAGGACTCCATTCGCGACACTTGCGAGCATTGCTGGCTTTGACATAGAAAACGGGGCTACAATAGCCATGATCACGAAAATATACGACTTGAGCTCTATACAAGACATATCTGGGGATCGAGTGAATATAACTGTGTGGTTATCATTTCATGGGCCATCAAGGTCCTGTCTTGCGGAAACATCTGCTACTGGACACTGCTTGGTCCTGTCTCCTTGCTACAGATGACGTACATTCTAGTCATGAATCTTCACATCTTGCGGGCAGTGCAGCCTCTTGAACATATCCATAATTTTTTGTTCGATTCCTTGGCTGTATCTATGTCTGCTTTCCTATTATTGAGCTTGTGTCAGTCTAATGGGAAGTATGCTTTTTTTCCTAGGATAATTTTCATACTACTTACTACCGGGGCCATTTGTTGGGCCATAGCGATTCCAGACGCTTGCTGGTAGTGGTGGCACATGTATTTATTGACCATTGAAGGTTGGCCGCTGGAAGCCTCTCAAATCGTCTGATCATTTGATAAATGTGGCATCACATAGTAATATTCTAGTTCAAGGATATCTTAGGATCGTAGACCTGAGAAGTCATAATAAACATAGCAACGCTTCTTTACCATACCAATTGTTTCCATGTTCCCATTATGTATCATTGTAACGTCAAGTATGTATTGCAGCTACCGCCTGCAACCCGCTATGCCATACACGCGATGAATTGTGACATTCCTAGGGCCTGCTTTAAATCCTGGCGGGTGTCATTTTGCACATCTAGATATGTACGTATAGTTATACATATATGTATATGTACATACGTTAGGGGTATAGAAACAAGTAATGTGTAGTTATAAGTTCAAAGGCGATCAAGTATATCTATAGACATTTTGGGCTCGAAATAACGTAGCCCCACTTGTACACCCAGGGCCAATGGGACTGTGTTTGAGATTGGCGTCAGTGCTATTTTCGAAGTGTTAAACGGAGTGGCCCAGCGGCGCAGTGGCCCGATCTCAGTTGGCAACGTATATCCTAACGTTCGAAGTTCTCGGTATATCTTGGACATTAACAAACCTCTGCTAACTTCGACGAGCTAGCCTTTTAATCTTTGCCTAACTCAACTATCCCCAAATCACATTTCATCAGCACAGCTTCAGCCCAAACTACAGCGCAATTTCTAAGCCTTTAGCCATTTTTATTTATCAGCCGCCTGTCCAAGGATCCCCGCAGACACCACGAATCAGTGGCATTTTTACTGGCCTGTTTGCGCCCATCGGATCTTTGTAGGAACACTTAATCACTGTTCAAGTTCGCGATAATATAGATCACTTCACTGTCCTCGACTCAGTGCATTTCTTGCAATAACCCAACTATCTCCATCGGTCGACCCAGCATATACTTACGAAACCCACCACGAGGCTCTGCTCTAAACAACTCTTTCATCATGGATCCCGCCGACGCCGTCCCGAATATGGACGAGCTTACCTTCACTTCGCGCGTAGTCGTTATCTTGAAGATGTGGGCGCAGAGTGCCGTTGACCAATGGTCGCTATCCACCACGCTGCTGACGATCCTCTTACTCAGTCTCTGGGTCGTCTCATCCGTTTGGACCTACGATTCCGAACTGCATCCACTGCAGCTTGCCCGACAGGCCTCGCGTACGGAGATGCGGAACCCCGGTGAATCGGCCATATATAGGGCTGCGGCACTTGGCTTCAATGGCCTAGCTAAGGGTCTCGATATCGTCGACGAAACTGCTGCGAAGTTCTCTCGCGGTAGAGATGGAGATATCCGTGACGTCTGGCGCAAGTTTGTCAAGGGCTCTGATCAGGGCGAAAAAAGCAAAATCTCAACTGTCCACGGAGTCGAGAAGATTGAAGTTCACGACACTGGTATGTCTATTACTTGTTTTGCCCTAAAGCACCATCTCCCTAATGACAGGGGCTAATCTTTATCTTCTACAGATGCACTTACCCGCCAGCTTGCTCTTATCGGAGACCACATCGCCCAAAACGGTGGCATCCGTGTTGCTGTATACCTGCCCAACTCGATCGAGACCCTCCTCACGATCTTTGCGTGCTCTTTCTTCCCTAACCTGACTGTCATCTTGATTCCCTACAATGTGCCACCTTCAGAGCTTGTGGCCATGCTTCGTCGCTCTGCTGCTGATACCGTCGTTTCTGCTCCTGGCGTGTTCCCCTTCGACTCCATCTCCGAATCGTACAAGGCTCTTCGCCAGATTATTTGGGTTGTTGATGAGGGTACTAGCTCTATGGACTGGAACAAGCTGCCTGACAGCGCTGCTACCGGCGTCACCGTCTCTACATGGACTGACATTGTCAGCAAGAGTGCTAAGGCGCCCGAGCTTTCAACTGACACTGCTACTACCCCTGGCGGTATTGTTTTCTTTGGTGCCAAGTCTGATGACATGATTGCCGTTAACCAGAAGCAATTTATTGCCGCTATGTCTTCCCAGCTAGTTGCTATTCCCTCTTCCGAGACATTCAACCCTAAGGATACATTTGTTCCTGCCGAATCCCTGAGCAGCCAATTCACTCTCGTTCTTACTCTCGTAGCGCTGTTCAGCAATGCCAACGTTGCACTGAACTCTGTTTCTGGAAAGGATGCTAGCTTGGAATTGGCCACACAGGGTGTTCCCGCCACTATCGTCGTTGCTACGGTCGAACAGGCTCTGACCTACCATGCTGATAAACTACGCGTCGTGCAATCATCTCTCGTCAGTAAGTGGGCTCACCAGCTTCGTCTACGTAAACTGGAGAACTTTGGTATCTGGCCTGGTCAGAGTGGTCCTTTGGCTAGCTTCGAGAGTGCCGGTATCCCAGGTCTAGGCAAGGAAGATTCTACCCCGCGCGTGATATATATTGCCGAGAAGGCGGGTGATAAGCCCCTCTTGACTAGCAAGACTGCCTCTGAACTGCGCTCGTTGACTGGTGCCCGCATCGTGCATGCTCTGATTACGTCCAAGGCAGTGGGTTCTATTGCCCAGTCTCTATGGTATGACTACAGAGTACAGGATGGAAAGTCTGCTCACTTTGGTGCGCCGGCAGCCAGTCTGGAGCTCTGGCTCCGCGACAAGGGCAAGTTCATTAACAAGGACTACAAGATCGAAGGCGAGGTAAGCAAAATCCACGTTCTATGATTAATATATGACTAACATATCATATTTCACTAGATTGTTATCCGTGGAGGTAATGTCGTAGGTGGTGAGGCAACAGTTGATGCCTGCGCAAAAATCAACGACGATACTACGCTAAGCTTGATATAAGGAGTGAGACGTAAGATGCCAATCTTTTTTATCATATAGGATGCATAATCAAGAAAGATCCGAAGTTTAGCATACGTCTTTCAATGTTGAGGTGTCATAGAACTCTTGTTTATCAACATGCACAATCATCTGCTTTATAGTATCCTATTTTTCCCATGTAGCCAAACTCGTAAAATTGCTTACATTGCACCATTCTTGCATGTTCAAGTTTCATCTCTACCTGCAAACTCAACCGTGATAATCGACTATTGATACATTTCTATCTCGAGGCGTATGATAAGTAGTACTCATTTAAGTGCAGATATTAATGTTTTTCAATATGGCGTAATATTCTAGCCGAGAAAAATACCTTGTATATGTGAAGTCCTTTCGCACTTTTTGATAACAATATCCTGTTCAGTATATTGTTCGCTTAGATCGGTTACTTACTTGTTATCTATAACATGACATACTTGGTCGAATATGATCCAATGAGACGGTGACACATAACAATCCAACTACTATGCGAGACTACATCACTAGAAGAATAGGCTTGATGGTAGATAAAATCTGTGTAGATAAAATTTTATTAAGCTATTCTGATGTAATACTCAAGGTACTGGAGTATAAAATATTCTCATTGGCTTACAGCTTAGTATTGAACGATCTTGATTATTAGTTGTGATATGAATTTTGAAAGATATGTATTGTTAGTAATCTCATCTTCTTACATGCGGTTCATCATATATCTTGTATATATTCAGCTTATTCCATGTATGAAACCAACCAACCTTCTGTTCCTTAATTCAAAATCGTCTTGGATTTGGGTTGTTCATATTTCCCATATACATTTAATATTTTCGAGCTATTATTTTGTTTTTTGTAGAGCCCTGATCTTATCTTAATTGTTATTGCCATTTTATCGATACCATTAAGTCCTCATCATGTCGCAAGTGACCTGGGACTTTTATGGTCCTCTACCGGGCTCCAGATTAACGAACATAATCAAACACGAGCGAGACATGAACGATAGGTCTAGACGACTAGCAAGAAATAAAACGAATATAGAGCTTATAGAGCTACATGAAGACTTAGCGATTCAAATCGAGCGCTATGCTCATAAGATGAATCAATGCCCCCCCCAATGATGCACTGTTATATATTGCCGGGGAGTCGGATCGACGAGGTTGTTGTTGATAAGGAGAGTCTCCTCTCTTCCCCATATCGCTCGGCTTACTTTTTGCTTGTCACTGCTTCTTTTATATCCCCTGCCTGTAAGGACGTTTTTGTCACCTAAAATCCGGGGCTTCTGCCAAGCTAGCTGAACAACTAAGCGGCTATCAGTCACGTCAATTTATAGTTGTCTGGTTTCAAGCGGCAAGATACAACAACTCCCCGTCTATATCCGCTCGGATTACTTGTCACAAGTGCTTCGGGTAAAACTTCCAATCTTGATTTAGACCTAGTAAGTGTTTCTTAGTGACGTTCATCCCAAACTATCATTTTCTTCAACTAGGTAAACTATTCTTACCTTTTTTCAGAGTATTTGTATCCTCCGAAACTTGCAGTGGGCTGAAAAGATCTCTGTTTTAGGACTATAGGCAAACTAACTACAGATAACTAGTTAAAACGACCCCCACCAAGAATTCTTCAACATCCCCTATAGTCTGACTGCTTAGAGTAATTATACACTTTGTTGTCTTGGTACTTTAGACTAATTCTTAGTAACAAAGGGCCCATTTCGTTGAATCTAGAGATATATAAATATATCTCATCACCGTTTTCTCACATTTTCGTTTTTTCAACCAATTCATCATTTTCGACATTGACACCATATTTACCATGACCGCTACTCAAGTTACCCCTCGGACCAAGATTTGTGTATATTGCGGCTCATCGCCCGGCACAGATCCCGCCCATGTTGAGGCTGCACAGGCATTGGCTCGGGCCATGGCCCAGCACGACATCGACCTAGGTAAGTTTCCCAATAAACATCATCCAATTCACCAAGTCCGGCTATTTATAATAACGCTATCGTCTCCACAGTCTATGGTGGCGGCACTGTCGGTCTAATGGGCGAGGTTGCCAAGACTCTGGTCGCGCTCAAAGGACCGGACTCCGTGCATGGAATCATCCCAGAAGCTCTCATTCACTATGAACGAGACGACACTTATGCCACGAAAACCGCAGACGACGTTTACGTGCCGACCGAAAGCGTCTATGGCCGCACTACCATCGTACCAGACATGCACACTCGCAAGCGGTTGATGGCCCAGGAAGTCTTTGCCGGCGGACCCGGCTCTGGCTTCATAGCGCTAGCTGGTGGTTATGGTACGCTAGAAGAAGTCTTCGAGACCGTCACTTGGAACCAGCTCGGCATCCACACCAACGGTATTGTGTTGCTCAACATCAATGGCTTCTACGATGGCTTGATCGACTGGGTCAAGAATGCCCACGGTGCTGGCTTTATTAAGGGCGATAATTTGAACATCATTGCTACGGCGACGGATGCTGAGGGCGCTATCGAGGAGCTTAAGAACTATAAGCAGTCCAAATCTACTTTCAACCTACAATGGGGAAAGGAGTAGACTATGGACTTAAGGTATACATCATATGAGTTTCCTCTATGGTTATGACCGCATTTTCAAGACGGCTTGTGCCAGGCTAGAGGCGGAGGTGTTATGACTGATGACCCCATTCCTGCATAATTTGATTCAAGATACATACAATTAGACTACTACTCGCCATTTTTTATAATATAAATAATTTCACATTAATCATTACAATCTCGTCACTTTGCGGTGTCCGTTCAAAGCCCAACATTCACAAATTGATGGTGTCAATATAGGTAGCGACATGCAGATAATATCGGTTGCTGGCAATGTCATTGTATCATTTATGCGTTCGTTGTTCTCTTGCTTCGCCCGCAGTTGTTGATTTTCTGTTAACTTAACTGCTCGTGTCCATAGTGTCAGCATCCACCGCCCCCGCCGGAGCCTCCTCTTCCTCTTGTTCAGCCTCTGCGAGACGGTCCAACCACGGCTTGACTGCCTGTTCATCATACACCTTGAATGGCTCGGTAACCTTATTCTTGGGGCCACCGCAGCCAACAAAGCCAATGCTCAGATTATCGACCGTCAGCTCACGATCTTGCACGAGGGATTCCTTTAGCGCCTGGAGACCGTGTCCGATGAGCTGATCACGATCGCAGTCGGCAAACTTGCTCAGGTTGCGCTCTAGGTATGTCCGGGCCATCTGCGAGCGCGCACCAATGGCGAACGCGACAACCTCCTCAGTCATGCCACTAGGCTGGAACTCAAATAGATGCGGGCCTTCCGCATCGACACCGGCAACTAGCAGACCAACACCGTAGGGACGCTTGCCGTAGTGCTGGGTGTTGAACTGTGCCTTCTCGCCAATTTCGTTCACAATGTCACCGACCTGCATAGCGCGGTTCATTGTGAAACGGTAGCCGAGGCACTGGTTCTTCATGAAGTTGGAAAGTACACGGGCATCTGAGGTTAGACCGGCAATGGCAACACCGAGGTGCTCGTCAATTGTGAAAAGCTTCTTTTGGTATGAGGAGAGTTCTTCGGCATTGCGCTATAGAGAGTAAAGACTCGAGTGTTAGCTTTCTAGATCATCATGGGTGGCATGGTGGGGGTTAGAAGAGACGCAATTCGTACCTTGACGGCGCACAGAACAGCGTGTGTCTTGCTAGTCAGACCAACAACAACGGAACCCTGCTTTACTGCTTCGGTAGCATATTCGATCTGGAAGATACGGCCCTGCGGCGAGCTATAGAAGGCAATTGACGTTAGTGCACTGCCTGCGGGCAAGAAGAGAGGTTCTGGGCTAAGCTATCTATCTACACGACGATTACTGTAGCTCTAAAGCCATTGAAGCTGATAGCTAATGCTAAGCGGAATGTATTCGGACGTACAAGGTGACAGTATCGTTGTCGTAGTTGTTGCGGAACATGTTGTCGTCGTGGGTTGGACCGTTATGGAGGAAGTTGTAGTGGTTGCAGGCCGCGGGGATGGTAGCTGAGAGAAGCAAGGCTATAACTATAGAGAAAGAAGACGATATTGGTATGTGCTAAATGAAGCAGAGGTGTATAACTGCAAATCAGTTCAAGTAGCCCAGGAAATCAATCTGGCGCGTTGTTGTTGGTTGAGCTCAAAAACGCATCTGTAGTGGGTTGGATTGAGGGTTGAGATGGCTTTCAAGGCTGTCGTCAAGTGGTCGTCAATCGAGCACCAAAATCTCAAGGCTAGGCAGCTTGAGCTTTCGTTGACCTTTGTTTTGATGGGCGGGCCTTTTTTGGGCGACCGGGGTAGTAACAGTATGAACAGTAGTGGTTATTTTGGCTGTTGTATTTAGTTACTAGGTCGCTATAAAGCCTACAATAGGTGGGACAAGTCCCTCCCAGGCATCATTACTATACCACGCTATGCCTAGCTTGCGCTAGTCCCTATCAGTGATAAGCGCGGGGATTCTACTTATCCTCGTCAGCAAGCTTCGGCAGCTTTGCAGCCCAAGACGTATAGTGTCGCTGATGATGAATATGAATCACTCACCCTTCACTATTTTAATCACCTAGTAACCAGCTCTCTACAGTTCGATGTTTGTTTTCTACAGCGGTAACTCTGGTACGGAAAATAGTCGATATGGCAGCACCTATGCGAAGCATAGACCCTTGTGAGTGTTGCTAACCCACGTCACGTGACACATAACTGACCAAGCGCCTTGGCTCGGCCGCAACATGAATCGACGCAAACCTCCAACTTTCGTGTTGAAACAGCCCATAAATCAATCACACTTTTTGCTGCGATAATCAGCGTCTTTTCTAGTCGCACTTAATTTGCTAGCTTCGGTCATTCATACCTCACCGTCTCCTTCTAGCTCCGTTAATATCTGGCATTGACGGCCCTAGTCACCGAGCCTATTCAGCCGAGCTTTCTTCCATATCGAGTTGTGTGCTGAGTTGTCGCGAACTCAAATAAAAATCACCAAACCTATCAGCCTGTCTACACGCCTTCATACAACGTCAGATTATTTGGTCCATTCTGAAGCGATTACTTCCCGGTCACGATTACGATATTCGCTGTCGATATCATATCTATTCTTATAAACCTATACACATCTCAGTCACAACAGTAGTCGAAAGAACGCCTAAGCCGAGCGTCTCCAGCTGATAGACAAATCTGCGAACGATCTCCTCTCTAAGAACAAAGTTAAGATGACTACTGCCGGCCTCAAGACCATCATTGCGCTATCATTTGTGCTTGCGCTCGGATTTCTTCTGGTTATCCTTTCCTGCGCGCTATTCAAAGTCTACTACCCGCTACTAGTCGTAGCAACCTATGTTGTGGCGCCGCTGCCAAACTGGATCTGCGGACACTGCGCGAACCCTGATGACTTTGTCGACAATGAGGCATCGGCTGTTCTGGATCTTGGCCGCTTTGCGACTGGTTTCTTGGTGGTGATGGGTGGTAGTAAGTTATCCAGCAGCATCCTCTGAAATCATTCTTTTGACCATACAACTTCTAACTTGTGTTCTTCTTTGATTAGTTCTGCCTATCATTCTTGCTCACGCTGGCCTAATCCAGATTGAGGCTATGATCATGTCCATAATCGGTGGTCTGCTTATTTACGGCACCATCATCAGCTTTGGCATGTTTTTTACCGAGGACCAGGATTTCTAAACACCACTATATTATAGAGTCTCTACATCATACGTCATTGCCTCTCGATGAAAGGATTCTTAGAAGCATTGCCCTTACTTATTCCAAAGAATCTTGATCTATAGTCTTCAACACATATGATGTTCACATCAACTCAACTCTGTAACTCTATTCTTTTCCCTCCAGCATGTTAGTTTTGCTTTTTCATTGTCTTTTGATGCGCTCATTTGACATCTGCGTATTGTTTTCTTACAGAATCATGTGGTTTGTTTGGCTACCATCTCATGAAGTATACATATATGTTGTTCTATAATGTATCTTACGACACGTCGCATTTGCAGTAAACTTATCAATATACGAATGTTTGGATGCGAAGATGTCGATATATGACTGTTGAAGGCAGTGAATCTATATCATGCTAAGCATATTTATGCTGTCCAAGAAAAAAAAAACCCAAATATAAAGCCGTGATGAAACGCCCATAGTAGTAACGCTTTATCTTATGTTTCTCCTCCAGTCCCTATCTCCATTTCCCGTATAATTTCTACAAATTGAGAGCTTCCAGAACCCCAAGCGGTCCAGCTAGCTTCAAGTACATCTCCTCTGTTTCTCCTTCGGGTGTGCTTAGAGTAGTCACTGCACCACCAGCACCAATTCTCCAAAGCTCTGAGCATGAGCCAGTATCTTTGTCGACGGTTGTTTCGTCATCCCAGCTAAACAAGCTACGGATAGTCACGCTCCAGTCTGCTTGACCAGCAACATCAATATAACCAACGACACCCGAGTACATGCTACGCTCGAGACCGTTCTCTATATCTGTGAGGATATTGCAACTGCGTTTTTTCGGGGCTCCGGTCATGCTCCCAGGTGGGAAACTAGCAGCTAGCGCATCCAGGCCCGTATAGTTCCCAGAAGTCGGCAACTGGGCCTCGATGATCGTCACCATAGTGAACACAGTAGCGTACTCTTCTACTTTCATCAGATGAGTCGGTGTAACAGCACCGGCTGCGCACACGGTCTGTAGATCGTGCCGGACAAGATCTACAATCATAAGATTCTCGGCGATTTCCTTGGGGATATGCAGCAGTTTCTCTGCCTGTTGGACAGTCTGTACTGCGTCAGATTTGCGGATCGTGCCTTTCATGGGCCGCATGGTGCAAAGGCCGCTGGAGCTAGTATTCAGGAACCGCTCGGGCGAAGAGCTTATCAATGTTACACCCCCTAGACGAATGTATGAGCCGAACGGCACCGGCTGTCGTTGACGTAGAAAACGGAACATTTGCCACCGAGAATCATCGGGACTACAGCCTGGTGTGACCGGTATCGATATTGTCGTCTGGTCTGTCAAACAGAGTTCATACGACTCGCCGGCAGCAATGTATTGCTGGCAGTCAGAAACAGCAGCCGCATAACGGTTTTGAGAGGGGACAACGACGCCAGGTCTGGTCAGTGATTCCTCACATGGAATCGTCGTTATAGGAGGAGAGACGGCACCGTTCGTAGTAGCAACCCCTTTTTTAGTTTGTGTCTCCCACAATGTCGACCTTTGCAGTGTTTGTGTTGCCCACTCTATCCACGTGCTAGAGGAGGTATCTGTATCTTGTAAGTGCTGGACGTCGACAAAACCCTGGCGGTGGTTGATGACGAGACTCTTTGTGGCCCAGACAAAACAGAGATCTAGTCTGTCATGACCTCTATCCTCCTTTCCGAGTTTGACGCCAATGTTCTTCAGCCCCATCTCATAGGTTAAGTAGCCCATGAAGCCGCCCAAGAACGGACCAACGGCATCTCCGTCCGGAAGTGGGATCTGACTTTTAGCAAGGATGTCCGCCAACAACTGCCAGATGTTTTCGAAGCGGCCTTCGAAAGGGATAGTTTCGCGTCGTCTGTCATCTCCTACGGTTTCTGGTGGATATGAAGCGACTGCGCAATGCTCGCCAACTCTGTATTCGATCCGCATAGACTGCTCGACATCTAGAGCAATAATGCTATGCGTGCCGCGGACATCGGCGGTCTTTGGTGGCAGTGGAACATTGTGATTCGACGAATCCAAGACGATCTGGTCTCCGGCCGGTGACTGCAGTATCTCGAGAAGATCAGGTGCTTGGATGCCTGGTGGCAACTGAAGTCTCCGTCGCACGAGTTTTGCCAGAGTACACGGGGTGGTGCTTTCACAGCCATCTTGTCGGCGCTTTCTATAAGCTTCCAGGGCAGATAGATGGCTAGGTATAAGACAATCGGTAGCAAACTGCGGCTCTACCTCTGATTTCACAACACGGTTGTTCTCGCTATTCCAGCGCTCAGCTGCAAGAAGCCAGTTTGAGATGGCTTTCAAGCTTTCAGCCTCCGTACATGCCGACTCAGGGTGGTATTGCAGGCCCCATAGCGGTTTAGTTGCATGCTTCACGCCCATCAGAACGCGCTCGGGCATTTGGCCGCTGCGTTCTTCCACATGCCAGGCAAGAGGAATCAGATCTGGGGCAGAGGCGCACGGCTTCCACTTCTGAGTTTGCCACTCTGACTCGGGGACATCATCCTGTCCTAATGAGACACAAAGACTGTGATATAGCGTGGCCTTGAACTGGGAAACGTTGTTGAATATATTATCGCTTGTTGCATAGAACGTTTCAGAAATATTTTCAGCCTCTGACACAAGTCCTCCGTGTATCACTGGCCGTACCATTCCATGCAACCCACCACGCAACCGCCGAATGTTTCCGCCATAGTGGCGCGAAAGACTCTGGAAGCCAAGGCAAATTCCCAGAACTGGAATCATAGGCTCTTCGGCGTTGCTCTGGTCGCTTAGTTCCCATAGCCAGCGCATGAGGCCTACATCGGCAGCGTTATCCGACGATCCAGGCCCAGGTCCGCACACCACGGCATCGAAGCGGGAGAGTTCCTCTTGGAACTTGGAGAATAGCTTGGGAGTACGCTCTTCGGCATATAGCTCCGGGGCGTCGACTTTGATGACACTCACGGACACGCCAGAAATGCTCTTCAACATCGCGACAATGTTGTTAGTGAACGAGTCATAGGCATCGAGGAAGACGATGCGACGGGCCATGGTAGGCGATGATGTCATGTTTAGTCCCCAGATATGATGATAGTCGACTTTCTTGATGGCCAAAAGACCTTTGATGTCTTCGCGAGAGATGACGGCCCAGAAATGGCCAGTTCTGGAACGTCGGCTTTATATCATCTAGATCAGTCAAACAAAGCTCTGAGTTTCTTGTAAGTCAGATGGAATAGCTTGGCTTACCAAAATATTTACGGTTAGTGTATGTTTCCTAGGGTTATACTAGGGTTGCATGGCTCAATTAGTGTTAGAGAAGTGTCAGCACATACAAGAAGATACAAGACAAACGGGAAGCATTGGTGGCAATATTCACCGCTAGTTTGACATAAGATGAAGTAATTGATCTTTCCATTTGTCACCAACAGATGGCGGAATTACACTTTTTACAGTTTGATCACGTCGATGACAAGAACTTTTCCGACGCTAGTCAGTGAAAGAATAGGATGTGGGTAATAAATATTAGGGTTAACCTAGAAAAGTTAAAGTATAGAGATGGTATCAATTCTGTAAAGTAAGCAACGCCTTGCCTCGACGCGAAAGAAGACTTTTTGTGTGTAATCCATGGAAGCATTCATTCATAGCCTGCTCCTTTCCTAGTCTTTATCTTGTGGTGGCCACTTGATAGACGCCTAAATCTCGTCTTTTACCGTGAATACACATGGTTGCCGTGTGTGCCACATTCGCCGTTCCTTGATACCGAGTGCCACTGCCGCCTTCATCAGAGTTTCGGTGTCGGCCCGAGCACGCCCTTGCTTCCTTTGCTCGCGTTCAGCCTTGTCCTTTTCGCTCTCGTACATCATGGCTTCTTCCACCGTAGCCGTGATCTCGAATTCCCCGCGGCATAGGGCCGTGAAGCCGATGACGACATCCTTGCTAGCTTTGGCCTTAAGTAGCGGAAGTTGCCGTTGCAATGTTCCGTTCCAAGCAAACTTGCGTGTGCTTTCCATGGCGATGTTTGCGGGCCGGTGACAGAGCGTTGGCATTAGACGTACAAGAGGGAAGATGGGCTGAGCAGAGCGGTTTGTCACACGCACGCGAATCTGCGAGAAGGCATCGACTGCCATCGTGCGACCAGTATCGTTGCCTTGGGCGTCTTCAAGCGAGAGACCAATCCCTACGTCATCGATCTTGACGGCCTCGATCATGCGTGATGTTAATCGGATGCCACGAAGCTCGACGACACCGCTGTGCCGGGGACCGCTGGTTGTTTTCCATGTTGCTGATAAGCTATCCAAGATCTTTTCGCGGTACCAGAAAGCCTCGCGCACATTTCGTTCCGTGTCAGGGGTTATTTTGCTGGCAGATACCACAAATTGCCGATTACGGTTGGGGTTAAGGGCTGGAATGGCTGCGTGGGGATCGCCTATATATAAGCGACGTATTGGCAGAACTACCCGAGCTGTGTTTCCAGGCAATACGAACTCGTTGATGCACACAGATTCCCTTGCTGACACCGTGACCTGAATGTTACTAGGCCATAAATTCCGCAAGTCTAAAGTTAGTAAACAGTAATTTTCTGAGTTGACATCCTCGGGCCGTGTTGTTTCGCCCAATATTGAAGAAGGCGGTGATGTAGAAGTCTGGTCTTGCTCTTTGGGTGTGGTCTGCAAATGAGACCAGAAGGGGGCTGGAATAGCACCCATCAGCGATATAACATCACACTTGGCAATTTCAACACTACCATTCACTGTGATTGTGATAGGGAAGCTGATGCGGCGTGTATGGAACTGTGGGCCAAGGTCGTCTGGGCTGCCCCCGAGATTGGCATAGTCGATTTGGATCGATGCTGTAGTAAGGCCGGGCTTACCCAAGATCTCAAACTCGTATGTGACGCAGCCCCCAGGGGCAATGTATCGCTTTTCGCTTGGGCGCCTAGATATGCGCAGTACTTGCTTCTTCATTAGAATCAGCTCGTACTCATACATCTCGCTAGGCGTGGACTCTCTGTTCTGCAGTGCGGCCCGAAGTGGTCCTTGTGTTGAATCGTCAAACGAGAATAGAATAAAGTCGACTGGAACTGTCTGAGATGTGTTTTGTAAGGTAACTTCAAATCGTTGCCTCTCGCCTTCTAGAATCATGACAGAAGACTGGGGGAGAGTTGTCGACTTGACGACAACAATTGGCTGTGCTTGGATGACCTTGAGGTCCAAAGAGTTTGATGTTAATGGAGGTGAGCCCTGTGACTCAGTTTCGATGCTGTGTTGTAGAGACTTCATGCCGATGGCCTTAATCTTGGCTTCAGGAGAAGGGGCCCATCTTTCGTGGAAGATCGGGAAGAGACGTTCACGGCAGCCAAGAACCTTGATCATCACTCCAGTTACTTTGAGAGTACCGCTTTCTTGTGGTATGCCCACGATCCGTGCAACGTGGGTGCGGTACGAGCCGATAACTACATGTTCTTTACTTGACACAAACTTGATGCCATCGCCTACTAATGAGATAGACTCGATATCAACTTCTATGTCGTAAGGATTTTGTAGCGTCACTCTAAATGTGGCAGGTTCCATGGCAACTAGCGTCTGTTGCGCCTGTTTCTCGTCTTTCTTCAAGAAGGGGTTGTAGATGAATGGGTTAACGTCTTGAGATGCCCGCGAGATGGTAGCACCCGGGATTATGCTCTTAGCATGTTGAACCGGGGTTTTGGTCTCAGGTAATGGCTCAAGACTGATGCCACGTACTAAGAACTCGTCCCAATACTCTGCGGCCATGTCGTTCATTCCTAAACGTCGTGATAAGTCGTATGTTTTAGAGATATTGGAGAGCAGCCTTGCTTGCTCTTCACGCGGTATCATCGGGGAAGCATCGTCTCCTCGAGGCCCAGGTGCTACTCCCGAGCCTGCTGTTCTCAGAAGATCGCTGGAATATTTGAGCACTCCCTGGAAGTCAGGTAGAGCCTCGCAAAAGTTGATACATGCTCGAAGAATATTGAGTTTGACTCCAGGGAAGCCATAAAGTCGTGCCGCAGATTGCCTTCTGACACGAGATACGATGGCTTCAAGCTCCTCAGAATGTTCAGTCAGCACGCCCATCTTCGCGGGCATCTCAAAGTCAATTACACCGTAGTTACGGCAGATGACGTCTAGTAGATTACCGATCCCTTGCTCAACGTCTTCCTCTTGCAACTCCAGAGTGGCGCCCTTGGTGTGTGCTCCAGGTCCAGTCAAGGAGACAAGGCCCGCAGCAGGATGTATGCCAACATCAGCCGCACCACGTGTTCGTGCCTCGACTAGACCACTGATCAATACTGACATGAGCTCACGGGCAACCATTGCTTTTTTGCGCTGGAAACCTATCTTGCCCAGGACAAACGAGATACCACTTAATATTGCAGCACGGTCTACGACAGTCAACAACTCTGTTGACGAAGAAGGGAAGGCCCTGAACAGCAGAGCAACAATACTTTGGCGAGTTGGTGTAATGGTAAAGCGAGGAGAGGTAGTAAGTTGCTTGTCAGGCCATTTTCCCTCTACTAATATATTGAAACAGGTCTTGTTGAGAATGCCATCAGTATGATGAAGGGCACTCATGATTTTACAAGAACGGATGATAGCCTCTGACATGGGAAATTGGGGCAGTTTCTCGCTGGAAACACGGGAGTAAAAGCCAAGAATGCGATCTAACAGTTCGGGAAGCATAGCCTGGAGTACTCTTGTATGCCTTGGCTGGTCAAGGTCGCTTGGATCTGGCTTTGCTTCTGGTATTGCACGATCAAGAGCTGCTATGCAAACATTTGGCACGGCAAACTCCAAGCCAGCCCATCCAAGAGCAAACAAACAGCAAAGGATAAGCTCAAGGGCTTTGCCATTCCATACATGATCGTTTGCACCACGCAATGCGGCAGAGGCTTCGGCCAGCTCTTTCAAAGCATCCGGCCAGCGGCCACTCTGGAGGTACATAGAGCCTATGATGACTTGGACGCGACTTTTGCCTTTCATGCGCATTTTCTCGTTCAAGCCGCCAGATCCAAAACCCTGGACACTGACTCGATCTGGCGGTGGAGATCGGAAGCCGTCTGGTGTCGCCGTTCGAGATCGGGGCCCGAAATCCGGCGTTGACCGGCCACTATCCGGTCCGCTTTCGAGAATTGTACCGTCTGGTCCGGGCCCGGGTGTCGATGGTCTTCGCGTAGATCCAGTTGTTGTCAGACTGTGCCTTAACGGGGGCATTGACATGCGACTCTGACTCCGTGCTTCGGCTCCTGCTGAGGACCTGCTTGTGAGAGAAGCGAACTGGGATATTCTTCGGTTATCATCGGCGGGTGGGCGGCCTCGGGTCACGCCTGAGAGTTGTCCCGGCGAATCAATATAGCCCAAGCCCTCGATAGACTTGGCAAGAGTGTTCATTTCTGCAAGTAGAGTAGACGATAAGTCGCACATGACTGTCTTCAGTGCGAATCGGTTCGTTTTCTCTTTGCTGGGGATTGGGACTATGCCCTCTGGAATCGGGATGTGCTTTTCTGGAGAGTCATCGTGGTCAAAGAGGACGATCTGGTGGACGAGTGCTTTGTGGTACTGGTCGCGCAGTCCTTCTAGCTCCTGGTACAAGGCTCGGATATTCTTCTCGGCAAGCATGGTAGGGGTGCTGGCAGCAGCAGCGCCAGCATTGTATGTTGACCGGGTCAACTCAGTGGCATCAGCAATAGCCAAGATAGCAAGCGGTTCGCGGTACAGGTCGAAGGGTGATAGTGAGAGATGCGAGGCGGGTGGCATGTAGGTAAGCAGTTCATAGAACATGGCGCCGTCGGGGTACGTCAGAGGCGAGAACATGCCTATGAGGAAGTCACGATACCTGGTCAGTACGGTACACAGCAGCAGAACAACATGGGCGAGCCATTGGCTGTAGAACTTGGTCGGGACAGCGGCTTACTGCGGTTTGGTCGTGAGTCAGCGGTCACATCTTTCAAAAGGACAATGCTTTCGGCCTGTAGACGCTCGACGAACGATGCGAAGCGCTCACTCCGGATCGGACCCAAGGGGAGCAGTAGCGCTCGCACCCGCGCCGGGGCGAAGGGCAGCATGGGATCGAGAGAGTTCATGATCGCATTGCCGGGCGGTCGGGCGACACAGAGTATATGGAGCAGATATGGAGCCGGTTTGGCTGGCGGTGTGGAATTGGGCGTCGTCGGAGGCTTTGAAGGGGCGCGGTTCAGGTCGCAGAGGTCCTGACGTCAAGTAGAGGTGAGAAACGAAGCTTCGAGCTTGGCTGGCGTTTGGGAGAGGAGCTGTCGGAGAGCTGCTAGTGACAGGCAGAATTACAGGGTAGGGGAGGGGATGTTTGTATATGACAGTTTGCCAGAAGCTAGGGCAGTTGATCGCCGGGGATTGTCTAGTCAATTAGCCTCCAGTTGTCCCAAGACGCTAGAAAACGCAGAGACTTGAATGAATCCTTAAAAGTAGCCAACGGCTAAGGTGGTGTTGGAAAAATTAAAGTTGGCGACAAGTGATCAATGAACGGCACTTGGCAAGGCTGAGCTCGGCTCAAATCGAAGCACTCTCAATTGTTATAACTTCAACGGCCTCAACTTTCAGTGGGATGGGATCTGTTTATCCAAATGAATAGGCCCCGTCTCTCAGCGCCTCCCCCACTAAAAGTACGATTATTCACAGAGCACCCGCTAGTATTACAAGAAGACATCAGGGGCAGTTTTGCCCGACTTATAGCAGTGCTCAGTACCTCATCGTCGCAGGGTTTGTGCCGTAACCCTTGTCTGCCATAACGCTCTAATCTTGGAACAACAAGTCCGATCAACACGTAGAAGGCTCGATACTACAGATATCAAGAAATTATAATAGAATATCAGATATGTATGACCGAAGCTCAGAGTCTAACCCCATTTTGCAGCCGACTGCTGCTTTCCGTGAGTTGCGTATTCATCTTACCTTACATACCACACAAAGACTAACCACAAGCCTCTAGCAACTCACAACTCTCCACGAACCTGGCTACTGACATCGGCTCTTTCACCCCTTCAGATACGTCTTATCCGGCTTCTTCTTGCACATGGCGACTATGTCGTAGCTTGTCTACCTCCCCAAGAAATTGAGGATGAGGAGCGAAGTATGGAGTTCCGGGAGCTCGTGGATGAGTGTAAAAGCGACCGCAAAGATCGAGAGGGTTGGAAGGACAGGCTGCGAGGAATCCGCTGCGATGGCCGCAACATGGGCCAATGTATTGCAGCAGTTGCTGAGGCTATTCACGTATTCAAGAAGATAGATATCCTCTTGTGTTGCAAGTCAGAAGGTATAGCCCCCTTCTTATCACTAACTCGCTAGCTGCTCCAATATTGACCTTTAGTAGCTGTTGTGGGAACTGTAGAAGAACTTTCGACTACCCCCGTCACTCGGCATCTTGTGCGAGATCAGTTTGAGTCTATTTTCTTCTCACAAGTTAACTTCATCAAGGCAACACTTCCATATCTTAGAGTCCAACATAATGGCCATATTCTAGTTCTCACGAGCATAGGAGGGCATATCGGGACACCAGGAATGCCAATGTATACAGCGGCTACATGGGCTCTAGAAGGGTTCTGCGATTCACTGGCATATGAAGTGGCCCCCTTTAACATCAAGCTCACCATCGTGCAGCCTAACAAAGAGATACAGTCTTTGACTAACAAGATAGTTTTTGCGCCTCCATTGGCCGCCTACGATGCCCATACTAACCCGGCGCCTCGCATTAGGGACATGCTGACCAATGTCCTTAACCTGAACCCCAGTACTAGTATACCCCAAGCTCATATGACGGCAAGAACGGATTCACCGGACACCTATTCGAGTAATCAGACTCAGATAACCCCACCACAACCGGAGCTGGTCACTCGATATCCAAGCATTCCGGCGGCTGCTATGGATAAGCTCGTCATGGAGACAGTTCATGCATTAGCGGCTATAGGCGGTCATGAGAACCCACCCGCTCGGCATATTGTCGGCTTCGAGGGTGCTATTGCAGTTAAAGAGAAGCTAAAGACGGTCACTGAAGAGCTTGAGGATTTTGCTGAGGCGACACTTTCTGTAGATATTGATACTGGGCCATCACAAATGGAGACTGCAGATACAGCTAGTGTTAAAGAATAACTATACATGCACACATGATAAATATATAACATAGCTTGCCAAGCAAAGTATCTATTTATACCATAAAGTCCTCTATGTCTTTCTATTTTGTTCCTTCCTTTCAAAATCCGTATTCGAGTTATAGTTATGCTTGATTATACTTGGCTTTTCTCGGATAGTTGATCACTAATCGAATCTACATCAATGAGATAAGCCAGTCTGTACAAACTGGACATTAAATGAGGTTAAAGTGTACGGTAACGCTTACCAAATCTGGAGCCAATTGTTACGCATGAATGACACACGAACTATATCAGTTTCAATCATATGGGCGAACTATGACCGCAGGACACTTAACAGGCCATCACAAACATGTATAATAATTGATAGCAAAAATGTGACATAAGAAAAAAAAACATCTAAATCTGACTGAATATCATCACTGTAAATGTCTTACTTCTGTAAATGTAACTGTGATGATTTCCTCCGTCTCCTTACCAATCAACATAACAAAAGCTTCATAACTTTCCCACCCTAGAGTTTTGAGTTCACGTTTATCTGCGAATATCCCTGTTGCAAGAGCTTAGTGGCTTCATCTACAAAATCTGTCACGATCTCTGCTGCCGGCTTGATCTCACCAACTAGGCCCGCACCCTGGCCCATAAGGAACGGAATCTCTGTCTTCTTGCCCTCCTTCTGATCTTTCTTCATTGGTATGATACCCTTCGCACAAAGTCGTCGAATCTCCTCCTGTTTGTCCGCATGCCAGCTCTTCACATACCAGTTTGGTCGTACACGTAACGGCCGGCCCGTAATGGCATATGTAAGCTGTGTGCTCTCCACACTGGCCTGGACTACAGCCTGTTTGTGTGCTATGCTCGTTGCTGCTTCGTCACTGGCGATAAACCGCGTGCCAACCCATGCACCAGCAGCACCCTGTACCAGAGCAGCCGCAAGGCCTCGGCCATCAACAACACCGCCAGCTGCTACAACTATCGCAGTCTGGCCATGGAGAAGTGGTGGGTGGAAGTCTCGTGCTACGTCTAGTATCGAAGGGAGGAGCACGGCAGTTCCGATCTCTCCGGTATGGCCTCCGGCTTCGGTTCCCTGTGCAGTAACGATGTCGACTCCACGCTCGAGTCCCTTGCGGGCGTGGGCTGGATGACCGGCCATGATAGCAACTAATATGCCCTTTTTATGGATCTTTTCTACCATCTCTGGCGTCGGTAGTCCTGCTGCAGCAACAAATAACTTCGCACCGCTGTTAATAACTATGTCGACGAATTCGTTCAGGTGGCCGCCGGTGTAGTCGCGGTTGGTCTTTCGTGCCCCGTTGCCGATCTTGATCATGGGCACATTGATGCCAAAGGGAAGGTTTGGTGAGACTAGATGTGCTTTGAGTTCTTTGATCTGGTCACGAAGTTCGTCTGGCGTACACTCGAAGCTGGCTATCACCCCAAGTCCTCCAGCATTTGAGACAGCGGCAGCCAGGCGTGGACCAGATGTTAATGCCATGGCACCTTGGACTATGGGGTGTTGAATAGCAAGCGCCTTGGTAAGCGGCGTCACCAATGGGCCTGTTGATGCCATTGTGCTGAATGTGTGTTTGTATGTAGCTTGTATGTAAAGAATAGAAGGTCCGGAGTGCAAGTATAGCTTCCAGCCAATGTGCTTGTCTGATGTTTGGCCTGCTAAGTTTTATAGTACCAATGACAATGCTTCTTTGTGGTATAGCAAATTAAGAAATATAATAAAATGTGACTAGGAAAAGTAATCATAAGATACAACACAGAGAATGTTACAGTCAGAAGTATATCAAAATGTGAGATCAGGCAATAGATTGGGATCCAAGTCCGACGAAAGCACGAACTATACTAATTTATAGCCATTACCATCAACCAACGATCATCAACGGAACAATTGAGCAGACCATTTTCCGCTTCGGGGTGTTCTTAGACATGATAGGAACAGAATATCCCACCAATGAAATTGCGCTTGAACTGAATCTCGAGGTGTGGCAGCCTACATATGTACATCGTATCTCAAAGTGACAGACTAGATGAGTCTCTTTAGACGCAGAGGAAGCCAGTACAAATTCGAATGAAAGACCAAGACCGCGGCTTAATGAACTCGTACGGTTTTCCACCCTTGTTTTCATATACTTAGTCCATGCTTTTCTCTACTTTACCGACAGCGCGGTTCGGCGTTCTGTCTGGACTCCTCTCGAAACCCTTCGCTATATATTGATGATACGATGGCTGTATATTGCTACTACCACAGTAACCTAGATTATCATCCCCCGGACAGGTTGACGCCCTGGCCAATTCGCTTGTTTTACTTGCGTTACTTGCGCAGTCAAAGTAAGTCCTCTTTATGTATTGTAGCTTTGATGCGTGCGGTACGTTTTGTAGGAATTAAAAGGTCTTATGTGGTGTCTATCTATGCGTCATGTCTCATAGTGTCTTTAGCGGAATAGTAAACTAGATGCTCAAGCTTATGTAGCTGTCATTAAGTCGCATGTCATATTACATATCATCTCGCCGCGTAAATCGAGCTTCAGACCTGTAGGCGGCTTCAAAGATGTGTTCAACTGTACAATCTTGAAGCACGTCCGTAAATCCCAAGGATATGGAATCAATAAGTGGATATGCAAACATTCCGTCCTAGTGACGATAGGCACATCAAGAACCGAATTTTGTTAAGATCCTCAGACTAACTACGACATCCTAGTTGTACTTGGTCTCGGCCTAAGCTTTCCGTTCTTTTATATCATCTGTGATACGGAGTAGTAGCCAAAGTCAGCCAAAAATGACAGCAAGAAGCATCACAGGGACTCATAAGGATCAGATCTCTCATACACATATTGGGCTGTTCTTGGATTCTTGCCGCTGTCTTTCTATTCGAAAGCAGACGTTAAAATCGATCATACCTTGCATATTTTCCTACATAGGTGGTACGCACGGCTCCTTTGGTCCAGGAAGGAAGGTATGACAGCCCCCAAAAAGAAGACCAAAAGAAGATGCGATGCTTTTTCCACACTACCCTTGCACTATACTTAGCTAAGGAAACAAAAATAGGACAAGAAATATGTATAAGATAAGTGAGTCTAATTGATTCTGTCGCTTTGTAAAAGTAGACTTGGTTCTTGCGGCCGTAATGTCGCCTTTCTTTTTAAAATTATTTTGATTTGATTATATTTTACGTCTACCTAGATTCCTGAGATCATACGACGCTTAAAATTAATTTGAAGAAAAAAAAAATTGGAATTTCAGAAATTTTATTTGCTGAGGGCGTCCTCGACCTCCAAAAACTGTGTCAACAGTCTAGTGAATAAGACTGTATTCCATTTTATCTACTTGCCACAAGGAAGACAGACTCGATTTTGACATTCTTACTTCCTCGGCAATATCCTTTTTCAGACGACTATACAAATATGTATCTACAACTATGTATTGTAGTACGTGAATTACACTCCGACTCAACTATCAATGCTCTACCATATCAGGTAGAAGATCAATGCCCGGAATCCTTTTCCTTCTCGCCTATAGCCAGGAAACGCATGTCTCCACTCGTGCTTGGTAGTATCCAGCGGCTTGTTTGCCTTTTCCATTTCATGACATTCTTTCCTTTATCTAGAATCTTCCTTGTTCTTCAGCGGAGAAGACTAGTAGTACTCTGTTGCACCACGCTCTCACATCTTTGCATGACTAGATAGAGAGGCGGTCAAGCTACACTTCTTCAACGATGGACAGTACAGATACCCACATACATCTAGTCTAAAAGATTAAAGACCATCATCACACCTCATGTTGTACACCTGCTGATTGTTTGACTATTCCCGCCATCTTTTCCCATGATCACTAGCACTCCACTTAACTCATACACATGCTCAAATACTCAGGTAATGTATGAAAATCTTCTTAGTGTGAATGATAAGCTTCATAGTAAATTCAATCTTGCATGCTTTCGAAAGCGTTTACAATTCTATATATGTATCATGATTTAAAGGAAGATGAACATATCTCCAAGGCGGTGCTTGTCCAATTAGAGTGTGCCTCCTTCAAGCAGCTATTGAAGACTAATGCCAAGCCACCAGAAACCTTATGCCTTCATGATTCTCTTTGTCACATGATAGCCCCCTGGTAGATGAATGGTTATTTGAAATAGTGATGGTTACTGTAAGTTCAAAACAAATATCGGTAAAATGAAGTTCTGTTTCGGTCCTTCATCATATGCTCTAGGCACATGTTCCTGGCTCTTTGCCACATATATCAGCCTATGATCCTATTTCAACTTTCATAGTTTTTCATACATGACGAACGATCGACTGCTTCCTATCCATATGAGGCTTCGCCTAGTTGAAGCGTGGAAGTCGTGCAGGTACAAAGCTTGAAGAAACCTCCTTGGGGCTTCCCACAAACGAATCAGCGTAAATAGGTTTTAGTGGAGTTGCCGTTTCCTCCTCGGCTTTATCTTTGTCTTGTCGCTGCGATGGTTGTTGCTGTGACTCATGTTTTGACAGAGCCGGTTGGTCCGAGTGTTCGATAGCGATTGGTTTGTCAGACAAAACCTCGACCTGCTCGATTTGTGCTTCCATATATGATGGGTGTTCAACATCTCGTGACACAACTGCGGGCTTTTTAGCCTGGGTTGTGGCGATATAGACTGCATCTTCCATGACCTCTGGTTTACATATCATATAGTCGGAGCTCACCGTCGAGTCCACCGTTGCTTTCCGTAATGGGCTCTGTCCGTCAAGGCCACATTCTATAGCGAGCCTGGCAGCGGCCCGGCGCTTGTTCTGGATTTCCTCGTCTTCGTGGCGACGGATATCTTCTTCTTCCTGTCGCAAATCTTCCAATGACTGAGCCATACTTGTGTTTTCGGGAGTTGATGAAACTGATAGTCCACCTTGCGGTGGCAAAGGTGATATGGTCGAATAGTTGGATGCTACGGTACTGCGTGATACAGTACGCGATATTTGACGGCTGCTCCTCGCGGGGTATTTTCCCTTGCTGCTGCGAGTCCGGTTGCTACTTCTATCATCTGATCTATCAAAATCGATGGAGAACTCGTCGTTGAGTGGGACTGCGTCTTCGTCACCTTCTCCGTCACTAGGGAAAAGGTCGCCTCTAGAACGATATGAACCCGATGTTGCCCGGGACCCCGTAGTATTTCTACGGGTGCGGGATTGTATGGGTTGTTCAGTGCCTTGAAAATACTCTTCTTCCTCAGAATGGCCAAGAAGTGCTTCGTGTTCCCCATGGCTCTGTCTAAATGGGTGGTCTTGTAGGTCAGCCGCACTTGGTTTGTATCTCAGTGTTCCACCGATTTTCCAAGGTAGCCGTCCTAATATACCAATAGGCTGTGTACTAGGAATGACTGTCGGGTCTTGCTCGTTGCTGCGCCTTCTAGTCCCGTAGCTCATGCCGCGCTTCTTCCGTGGTGGTTGATCCACTACAACGTCATGGAACCGCCGTGAGGAACCGGATCCAGCTAGCAGTCTGTCCCAGTCGTCATTTGACCAGCTTCCCAAGATACTGCTGACGCTTGCGCCCATACCTCCGCCTATCGAACCCTCGTCACGTGCCCAATCATCATAGAAGTCGAATGAGTACTCAGCGCGGGCTCTTTCACGCTCGCGCTGGCGACGTGCGCGCTCCTCGCGATCGCCCAAGCATATAGATGTGCACTGGTCGATGTGCTCGGTTAGTGAGGTTAGGCACGGGTTGATGAATTCTTGCTGAAAAGACCAGATGCTAGCTGCTGCGTTTTCGGTGGCAATCTCAGCATTCTGTGATATTTGATTCCAGCGTTGGCGAATGCGCGGGTCTCCAAGAAAGGCCATTGTGGAATTGAGCAGTTGGTTCTATCGCTATCTTCGTCGTCGTTCGGGTTCGGGTTGGAGGGGCTGGGATTTGCTCTCCCGTACTGATTGGATGGACAGTCACAGTGATACTGCAGTAATAGCCGCGCCCTAAAAAGCGAACGAGAGGCACGTTCACTGCCAATGAATATGACGTAGAATTCGCGACAAAACACCAGTGTTGTTGCTTCTTTTTTCGTCAAAATATCGCTCGCTCCGTTTTCGACGGTTCGAGGGGACGATTCGCGATCGATTGGATAGTAAAAGTGTATGGTTGAGCCATTCGCATGAAAATTGAATGAAAGGTAATATTCAGTGAGGATCAAGTGCAAGGCCTATCACTAATCGTCATCCTAATAAACAAAGAACAAATTACATGTAGTGTGTAGCAGAAACAACCAGACACCAGGCAAGTCAATAGCTTGAAGCTCCTAGGAAAGCTCTCAAAGGATCTGCGCCACGGTTAAAGCGCTAAAGGCAGGGTTAAGCTGCCAGAAGATAAACAATGAGAGGGCAACCTTTAATCTCTTGAAAAGACAGGCGCAAACTCTAGCGAGGCCTTCACAACCTCGCAATTTGTTTGTTGACGATAATGACAATGCTGAAACTCAGATAATCCAAGGCCGCAAATGTGTATGCGTAAAGCCAATAGAAAAACGGCTAATTCTAGATGATTGCTGCCCGGCCGCTTGTCCGTCTTTTGGCGAGAATAAGGCGAGAAGCGCATTCCCTTTAAACATGAATCAGCAACTTATTGTACGGATGCGACTCAAGTAAGGCAGTAAGTCGTAGTAGGAAGTCGGTGACAAGTTTCATGCATGAACAACTAGTTTTATTCGCAGTATTTTGTATGAATAGTGCCCAAGTAACAGCAAAATGCAGCTCTTCATCCTCTTAAAATCAGCGACATTAACAAACAAGCAAATTTACTTTTGACTTCTCTTGGGTGGCATCACACGTGTTGTTGATGTGGCTCAAAAGTTAAAATATGTGGCGTAGGAGGCTTAATTTTTTGGTAGGGTTAATACTTTTGACTTCGAATCAAGATCTAATTAAGAAATGAAGTTACGAGATAAAATATTAGTTGGTTGTAGATGGATTCGATAGCTATACGTCATATCACCACTCAACTATCCGAGAACAAGATAGGTACAGTTTACATATCGATATATAAAAAAAGCGAAAGTAACATATTCACATCGTAACTTGTCTACAATATTGCCCATACTCTCATGATGAAAGATCTTTGCATGGGACGCATTCGTTTTCGTTTTCAAACATATCAAGACAGCAAAATTTCTACTTGCTTAGCTTCATTCTCACAGATACTTGACCGGCTTATCCCACGTTTCTAGAACGAAAAGAAGCGGGGATCAAGCTCTCAATTACGTGGAAATATCTAGATGTGCGATGTCGGAGAACACACCAAATTGTACGTTAAGACGCGACTGGCCAACAAAGTAGATGTTTTGTTGCTGAGATAATCTTACAAATGGGTCTGCCATTTGAGAGAGGGTATGCTCAGTTAAGCGGAAAGAAAAAAAATATTCTACATAGTTGACGTCAAGGGCTGCAAGCGACGGCTAGAGCAATTTTGATTGCGTCTTGCCGAAATTTATCCACATAAGCATAGTATGCCCAATTTTTCTCTTAGAACAAGCATGTCCATTGATTGAGATTGTAATTTTGACCTGAACAATGACTCTTTTGGCCTACCAGCTACATATGTCGTGATGCCTTGCGATTTGCAACTGATTGATAAGATCTTGTAGGATCAGCCCCAGCCCACCCAACCCCGACGATGACCACAAAAATTCTCAGACTGTTTCATTCGTAGGACCCCAGGTGTAAATTTGCTCCCAGCTCACCGACTAGAACAAGTACCGATTACTTGCTGCCATACTATTATTGTAGCTCAGATTAACATAGGAGGTACTAATTTATATGTCCCTTGATCAACATGATGTGCCTCTCTACATGAATTGAAGATGAGTTTCAATACATACTAACAAGTAAGCATCAACATGAACTTCAAAACCAAACAGGCGGGATGAGCGGGCTCCAATAGGAAGGGTCTTGGAAATAATTTTTCACGATTGCACAATCCCGCCATGATACTAATATTTATGTTTTACCTTGGTATTTTTGACACAGCCCCACCGTATACCATGCTTATGCCGGATCAAGATGGCTGCTAGCTTGGCCATCGTCTATTTTCCCATTTGAGTATGTGGTTCAACATGGCTAGGGGGGGGTATTGGACCGGGTAGTTGCACCTTGGCAAGTTAAAGAGGAATATGAAGAAAAACAAAACATAATGACTGGTTAGCCGTCTTTTTGGTGGTCGCTGTAGGCTAACGGCATCAGACTAGTTGGTTCCTGTCTGCATTTTACGTTGTGGCGATTTCTAACTTGCAAATCTATACATACATAGGCTTACAAAACCTTAGGATTCCAAAACTGAAAAAAGGTAATGGGATATGTTTTGTAGCCAAGTTCATGGTGGGATGCGAGATCGGCCTCTGCAGTTGGATGATGGTAGTGTCGAGCTAAAGATGGATTTGAGTTATCAGATCTTACGGGACTGGTAGTGGGCGTCATCTTTCCTGAAATTCGAGGTCTTTCAACAGCCGGAAGGAAGACACATTTCGCTATTGTAGGATAGCGTTACAAACTCCGGCGCGGTGTACATTTAATACATGAGATCATGTGGGCTTCAGCGCTAACCGTGTCTGACAACAACCTCGCACTCATAAATCTGGCTTAGTCCGGAAGTTGACAGTCGAGTTAGTGGTGAAGGAGAGAATGAGCCTTCTCATGTCAGATCGCAGGGGCTACCTTGAGCATAGACTACAAAAGTCGATGCCTGAGAAATGCTTCTGTCACGAACTGTTTCTGAATCTTGAGATTGATAATGAATAAGTATGGCTTTTCGATCCGGATTGAACTTGACCGAGCTTCGAACAGTAGCCAAGCTACCATGGTAATAAAGAGTTCATCGTAGATTGGAGGCTAGAATACATCGTTGTTTCGCTATACGTTGCACCGAGTGCTTGCTAACTATAGCGTTGTAGCTTTATTACAGAGGTGCAAGTTCAAAAGTGGACATGAGCAAAATATCAAAAGGGTGCTAGTTAGTAGCGTTAATCTTATCAATCTGATCTGAAAAGAAATCGCCCATTCTCACCAAAGCTGTTTGCTTAATTTTTTTTCTCCAGTGCCCCGGTCCCAGTCTCTTTTCATTCCTTGGCCTTCTATGACTACTAGTTGAGAATACCAGCGGGACCCATCTGCCTTGGTGCCTTTTTTCTATTCTGCCTTCTTTTCTAACTTTTTGTCCTTCGTCAAAAGTATACACCTAGTTCATCGGATGCCCATCGGACCTTGGAAATAAACAAGATAACAGATAATAGGCTTACATTCGTTTTCGATTGTTTGAGGAATCTTCTTTTTCCCTCGTTTCTTCTGGATGCCTCTCTATAATTGCTACTGGCTGTCTTATATCGATTTCTCTTTCTGCATCATCCACCGAAAACTTCTACTTATTAGTCTTCAAATGACTGCTTGTTAGTTGCTTCTTTTAGACACGCACACCGAGTTACTGCCAGGCTTTTCGACCAACCGCGTCTCGACGACATCGATTTGATAACAATCTGTAAGAATCTCGACACTTACAACATCGTGATCAATGAGATCTCGATCGTCTTTGCACTTTCAAACCCAACGCCTTTCGATTCCGCTACAGCTCTTTGATTGATTTCGACTGTGCTGTCTGCCGAATTACGCTCTCTTTTACCAAAACTCACTCGCATACAAACACCGCGCTCCTCCGAGAAAGCATATCAACAGCTCGGCTGTGTGTACTAGTGCCAGACTGCTGTTTATCAATCAGGATCGGTTTTCTGATCTGATTACAACAATCCCTACTATTTGTACTAGGCCTGCACTGCGATCCGGCAACGGGCTGCCCTGCTAGCGCTAGCAGTACCTTTGAAGTATCCAGCTGTCATAGTCCGCGCTACTATCCACGGGAACACATTTCAAATCTGGATATCAACTTCTGAATAATCTTAATAGCGATTCATAGCAATTCCCTGCGAGAAAAGTGCTGAATTTGTGCATTGCGCATCATATGGCCGCATCTGCCGTATTCTCGGTGACTTCGGCTATACCTTACCAAATAACACTTCCTATGGCACTCCCACCCACTAAAAGCATGCTGGGGGGCACTGGCCCACTACCACCCATAGTGATAGCAGGCTCTGGTGCTTCAGGCGGTTCAGCCTCTATCTCAGCATCTCACGGCGCAAATGCCGAAAAATTTGCCTCACCAACCGGCAACACTTTCATCAAAAAGCAGCCGCAAAACCTCAATCCGCGGACTCTTGCACCATCACCTGCATCCCAGCCATCAATTTCATCCAATCACACGTCTGCTCAGCGGCCGCCGGTCATTGCAATCCGGCCTAGCCTTGCCCCGTCGCTCTCGCAGTCGCCCGCCAGCTCATCGCTCCCGGCTGCGCCGATCAACGTCTCCAGTTCCAACCAGCCAATCAAGACCAAAATGTCCATGGCGTCGGTTGTATCGCCTGACCCCCAGCAACCGTCTATTCACATGCAGCAGCCACAGCAACAAAATGCGTCGACGTCGTCCGTCGCTGGCCAGCAGTCGATGTTGGTGCCGACCGGACCGCCCAAGTCTATCACTAGCAAGGAATGGGTCATCCCGCCTCGGCCCAAGCCCGGCCGTAAGCCAGCAACCGATACGCCGCCTTCTAAGCGAAAGGCGCAGAATCGTGCTGCTCAGAGAGCTTTTCGGGAGCGCAGAGCCGCACGAGTTGGCGAACTGGAAGAGCAGATTGAGGACCATAAAACGACTTGTGATCGTCTGGAGCGGGACATGACTGATCGTATCCGGTCCTTAGAACTGGAACTGCAGTCGTATCGTTCCAGGTGCTCGCTGCTTGAAAACATGCTGGAAAGAGAGCGCCAAGACCGCATCCGGGCCGAGACCTCGGGCAGCCTGCTCCAGCACCAACACCAACCACAACAGCAGCAACATCATCACTTGCAGCAATCACAGAGCCACCACCACTCTGAGTCCAGAAGGCAGAACGAGGCTCGCTTTTCGGTATCCTCTTCAAACGACATACGCCCCTTGTCTCTCAACTTGAACCGTGGCAACAACCACTCTCCCACTAACCCGTCTACGCCACACACAACCCTTTCAAGTGGCTTTGATGGCTCCCACATCCTGATCGATGACCATCGCTCACCTCCTTCTTTTTTGATGAGCAGCATTCTTCCTCCTCCAAACGCTGCTAGTGTTGGCGCACCTGGCACTATCGATCTGGCTACGCTATCCTGTGGCGGATGCCAACCCGATGGCCCTTGTGCCTGTGTTGAGGAGGCTCTTGCCCAGGTCTCCAAGGGTTGCGAGAAATGCGGTGATCTGAACAACTGTTCTTGCATGAGCTTTGACACTCCTCTACAACATAATCAGCCATCCAAGAGAGCCATGTCACCGCAGCTTGAGATGTCCAACAAGCGCCCACAGACCCATAACTTGGCTTTGAGTACGGAGATGGAAATGGACATGACGAATCTCTGGAAGAAGGAGGCTTTGCCGTCAGTTCGAAAGCCACAGCCGTTGCCCAAGATCACCATTGCTCCACGAGACAAGTGTGGCTTCTGTGATACTGACGAGAGTTGCTGTGTTTGCGCCAACCCAGACCTGGTCTCTGGGCCCATAATGGACTCGTTCACAGAGCATGTTCCTGAAGCTACCCCTTCCCACAAACCCCAACACTCCGCCTACCAGGCCCCTTCTCCACCAGGTAGCGAGGCCTCGCCACCTCCTATGGAGATAACCTCTACTGGCGCTGTCAAGTTGCGTCCTTTCAATAAGAAGCCTGCCCCTACGCCTACGACTCTTCCCAAACCGTCCTCTTTTGGTGGTTGTGGACCTAACGGCCCCGGAACCTGTGCTCAATGCAAGGCCGATCCCAAGTCGGGCCTTTTCTGTCGCTCGCTTGCCGCAAACTTCGAGCGGTCTAGCGGAGAAGGTAGCGGCGGCTGTTGTGGAGGTGGCGGTGCCGGTGGAGGTTGCTGCAAATCTAAGCCTTCATCTAATCTTTCTACTAGCAAGCTGCCTACTTCGATAAGTGCTTCTAGCATTGCCGCCAAAGCCCAGTTTGGCCTCAGTCTAAGTTGTGCTGAGACATACAAGACTCTAGCTAGTCATCGAAACTTTGACCAGGCTGCTGATGAGATCAGCACTTGGTTGCCTAAACTTCGTGCGGCTGTTCGTCCATCTGAAGGTTCAGCATCAGGTCCTGGGGCGAAGCAACCAGGCACTGACAATGAGGGAAGACCCAGAAGATTGCCCATTGAAGTCGAAACTGCTAGTATCATGAGCGTGCTAAAGGATTTTGACGTACGTTTCCAAGGCTAGATTCAACATCGCCTTGTTGTATGTCTTGTTTTTGGCTTCTTTTCATGACTATGCATTTCTTTTTGTGTCTTTTTCCGTTGGTTGCGCGTGATGATGACACCCCCTCTTCTTTTCTTTCTCTTCTATAAAATTATCGGTTTGGCGTTGTATCATTTTGTTCCTTTTTCATCATCCTATGATGAACTGTCACTATTCGTGTGTTATTTCTTGAGAGCGTATCTAGTATTGCGAGGTCGAAGAGGTTATCGTGATTTTTTTTTAACTTGCTTAAATATGGTCTCTGCATTTCATAGTTATTCTTATAATCATACCACCTACTCAAAACTTTGTTATAGTTTTGGTTCACAGTAACTTATTCTTCCATTACCATCTTTTCAAGTTGCTCTATTACCCTATTGAATGGAACTCGGTTTTGTGAATCTGATGTGAGTTTCTTCTCCCCATTGGCTGACTTACAATATCGATTTTGTAGCGAACCAACCATTTTTGTAACTTTTAAGACATTCAATATGATGGACAGACATATACGACCTACTAATAACATACCACCCAAGGGAAAGTCCTTTACCTGAATCACATAAAGTGTGCACATCAACTTTGACCCCATTCCCAACGGTAAGAATTGCCTAGTCAGAATAAGGCGGTCTAGACATAAGAGACTATATATATATGTAGTTATGAAATAATACAACGTCTGATTTAAAGGTCCGCTATTGTATACCAGCGGAGAGTCTGATGTTAGGCCGTTATTATCTCTAGATATATCATGTAGGAATGGATTGGGCTGTTCACAGTTAGCAGTCTTGAAACGACTATATCATGAGCACGCGTCATAACGTATATTTTTCACATCGATTATTCGCATAAGCCTTCCAAACAGACGGAGCTTGAGCCTTAGGGTATCTTTCGTGACGTGTGAAGTGTATTTCTGAATGTGAAAGGTGACAATATTTGTAACGCCAATGTATATCGCCTGAATTGTTGATCATCTAATCTTAGACTACGGAGTATGACACATAAAGAGAGAAAAAACTTCCTGACATATCTGTGATAGTGGCCACTTACAAGTGCATGTCACATATCAGCCTGCAGTTTTAAGAGCTTCTGCAGCCGGTTAGAACTACGACGAAGAAACCCTTTGTTTCATTGCTTGAGATAGGGCAACACGTAGTCACAAGCGAGGTACATATGTATTATCTGTCTACATGTGGATAATAGGCAAACTTATCACCTGTTCTGCAAACGAAAGGATTCAAGCTTGATTCTTGTGCCTAACTTCACTTCCTCTTGATGAAAGGCTGTTGTAGTAGATGGGCTTCTGATAGTCTGCATATGCCTAAAAATACTGGATGTTGTTCGTAAGGCTAGCAGCCTGCATAATATCCTGATTTACGAAAATTATGAATACTACTAGCAGTACGAATTCTAGTTGTAACTTGGAAGTTTCTACAAGATAATTGGTTATAAATGGATTATAAAGCCATACCCGAGCCGACCATGCATCCGAGGCCGCTTACTGCATATGGTAGCCTAAATCAATGAAGTTGATATAGCTTTCACGTTGACACGCTTTTAAACATCAATGACTGATATGCTATTCTATCGAGTTTAAATCATACTAGAGAGTATATGTAATCAAGCTGGTACGCTAACCAAACAATAGTATTGTTACTTACTTTTAGGCTCTACCGACTCTTTAAAGCTAAAGATAACAATAGGATGGTAGTTTGGCGTTTGGTGTAGCATCAATCATGTAATTACAACTGTAGTCAAACACCGTATATTGAAACGCTTGAATATCCTCGACTCCTGATATAGGTTCTCTGATTGTCTACCACCGGATGACACCACATATATCTTTACACATAGACGTATACAAAAAACTGGCTGTTCGTCTTACAGAGACTTGTTGTCATATGTTGTACAGAAGAACACGTGTCAAGCTAGGTGTAGGTCATATTTTATGCTATATCCAGACTCTAAGAATCTATCTGCATTGGTACCGGGAAGAGGCTATCAATGTTTAGATCTTGGGTAGATAAAAGTCTCTGGTGGTATTTAGATATCTCTGACATGTTGGTAGTAACAGCTGGTAGATCAAATAGCAGATAATATAAATATAATGGCACTAAAAGTCAGACGTCCATTCTATGACTTGGCTGATGTATGTTGTGATATACAAATTTGGCCAGTGAAGTCTCATATCCACTATTGGCCTGATGGGATGACCACAGAAGTTGAGACACTGCTACTGAGTACAATGATTCTGGCTGCCTGATATTCGAGTAGTAGTGAGATACTACAGACAAAGCATTCAAGATTCGGAGCTGGTGGAGAAGAATGAGAGGGGAAGATGTGTGATTCTGTGGTGCTCCGATCAGCCGAATGACGATCCGGACCAAACACTCCATCTACGCAGCAATTTTATCTCATTTGATTATACCACTGATGATGATGTTACCACTCGATATGCATGTAGGCTTGTACAGGCTATAATAAGCTGTTCTTTCAAGCTTGATAGAGTTTTTTTCTTATTTTCATGCAAGGACAACTCATCAACCCAGAAACGCAACCACACCGCGCAAGCGAAGCAAATTTCATGGATCCTGACCTATTATAGCTAAAGAATCAGTTTTAGAGCCTCTTCAGCTGCATGGTTAAGCTCATTTAGGCGGTTGGATGGGAATGAATGGGGATCGATGTTGCATTGCGTGCGCATTGTGCGCATTGTGCGTGTTGAATCTGTAGTCTCTACAGGTGAATAACACTGTGGTCAGTTCATCTTGTTGGAGTCATGGAAAATATAATAGTACGCGTCGACGTATAACAAATAGACTACCATCTAGTCAGCTTATCATAAGAGCCTTCTATGGATGCTTTTGGATGTTTGTTAGGCTGTAATGACATAGGGGATGATTTGGAAAGAGGGGAGAGGGGCAAGTTTACAAGACGATATAATATGGTCAATATGCCGTGATTTGTTTTCCTGTGCTAGTCAGTACGCATTTGTGACTGTCGATACAATGTACAGATATATTACTGAATAAAGCAATGGGTTTTTTTCCGTGCATGATTAGAGCTGATTTTTGGAAGTATCAAATCGTACACTTTCCGCAGAGGCTCCCTGCCGCAGCTTAGTTTGCACTGTGTGTATGTTTTTCTCCTACAGAGCATGGAGAGAATAGACCAACTAAATCACTGGGCATGGCTAATGATTGCACGGCTTTATTCCGACGGCTATTTATCAGTACTAGTGATGTACAGATACGGATTGGTGCTGGCTGCTTGTAGTTGGAGTCAGGTGAAGAGGTCACAAGCTGGCTGGCAACCGAAGTGGTCGGCATGGCTTTCGAGAGGTGTACTGAAATCTTCTTTGTTTGGATCATCCATATCATGAGATGATTAGATATGCAGTGTATGAAACAACACTATGAATTTACATAGACAAAAGAGTAGTAGTGTTGGTGGTAGAAGAACGATATGCTTCAGGGAGGCCCTGGTGATGGCCCAAGCCCTGGATTCTGTAAGACGGTACTACTGCAGGCAGAGCAACGCTGATAAGTCTATGGCTGATACACTACGGACAGCGACGGTCTTTCTAGCCCTGCCAACAGGCCCTTGTGCATCGTTTTCGCAGGAGCCAGCTCGGCTATCCAAACGCCTAGCAATCAACAGACAAAAATTATAGTTGTGTGTGTTTGCATGTACATATCCTGCCTTCTTGTAGGATGGATGACCAAAATGAAATGTAACAGTGATGAGGGTCTTGAATAGAAATAGCAGCGGATTGAGTCGCAAACACCCTGTAAAAGAATAGAAACAGGCTGGAGCCCCCTGCTACCCGCCAGATGCAAGGCATGGAATGGGAACCGTGGACACTTTCTAGGAGGGATTTGCTAGCCACTATAGAAGCTCGCGTACATGTAGGCCGCCTTTCTTTGTTTCTATGTAGGCTATTGTTCGACGGTGTGAGCGCCTGTACTAAGAGAACCTAGACCCTGTGACCTATTGTATGTTTGTATCTGTATGTAAATTCGTTGCCTAGAGTAGTTTCCGTGGACGCTATCGATAGTGCGGCTGTTCCTGCCATATTGAATTTAGCATTGTTGCGCAGGATTACCAGTTGGTTTGTGTTGTTGGTAGAACGTATTGTTATTACTTTTGCAATATTATTTATTTTCTATAGGCGCATCAGCGAGAAGAAAAAATGAGACTGGCTGCATCAACTACTGGCGGTATTTTCAAAGTCATAGAGACCAGCTATTTCTTTAAGATTATCTTTTCCCTCGCATCACTTGGCCTCCTCACAGTCTTTGCCGCTGTGTTCTATGGCACCATCGCCAGTGTTCTACTGCCACCAAAAGTCCAAGGCGCCCGCTTCGATCCCTTCTCTGGATAATAGCTGTAGTTGTGTATGTTTACTGGTTGTAATTCGCACGCCGTGACCCTCACCACCACTACACTAGTCGTACACTACACCAGTCAGCCATCCAGCCAGCTCGCCAGCGCATCACATTGGCTTCTGGTACTATAGCATCCACCTATAGACAGACCAGGGAGATCTACATAGGTGCCCTCCTCTGAATATTGTGCACCGCAACTCTGTCCCCGCTTCTGTTTTGAAGCTTTGCCCTAGCGCTGCCTATTCACAGGTACGCCTCCTACTAATCGCAATTTGATTTGAGAAAACTAGAAATACAACAGCCATTCACAGAAACCTGACGTACGGCTCGTTAATAGGCTGGTACAACCACTGGCCCACCGAGCCATAAAGAACATACAAAGTCAAAACGGCATCCCAAATCTGTTGTGGATGTGTTGTGGAAGATTTGAGTTGGTGGTTTTTAAAGCCTTTATATCACCTAAAAATCTCCTCTGTTCTGATCTGACCGTCCTTTTGCTTAACTTCGAACCTACAAGTTTGCAAGTATAATTGTCTTTTTCATCACTGTCTCTTCTCCGTCTTGGTATCGTGCCGCGTTTCTTTAGTACTCTGACTTGTATCTGCGCCTACATTTGATTCTTCGCACCGTCATTGTTATCATATGACAGCACCATAGCATCACTGCATTTTCCTGGTCTTCTAGCTTCCTGAAAGCTATCTGACCTAGTTACTTATCATACTTATCGCCTGTGTGCGCACTTGCATCATTCTCGATGTAGTCTTCGCATTTCCGGCTTAGTCGCACTTCCGTTTATAATACCGTCTTTCTACACCCTACATCTTTCTCTCTTGAACTATCGGAAACAGTATCTAGCTAGTTGTACCTAGAGCGCATATCATTGTCTACTCCTTGGTGTCCGCAACTCTAAACAATTCGCCGTTGTCTCTCATTCTGCTATTCATCCCCGCATTCTATCAGCCATATCATGGCATTTTCAATATCAGCTCTTGAAGGTGACCCCTCACCAAGAACTAGGCCGTCTATAGGCGCACAGTCAGCTTCTAGCTCAGGTATACAAATAAATATATTAAATACTAACGAATTACATGGATGCTAATATATGAATTATGAAGGCCGACCAAGAAGTCCGACAGTGCGCACGGTTGATTCGGCTAAAACGAATATCCGTCATTTTGCAGATCCCGATCCCTCCATCAGTACATCTACATCTACAAGCACTATCCTCAATTCTCAAAATGCTTCTGCGATATCACCAACACACGGAGAAACCATAGATCAGCCAATTATAGACTTTCAAGATTCTACAAGTGAGACACCACCTGTTGGCCATCCCTCTCTGAAGCCCATAGTACCAGAGACATTGTATGAAGACCCTCCCGAAGTAGTTCCAGAAACTCCTCCATTGGCGTCCCCATTATCCTTAGCATCACCACTATCCGCGTTGCCATCGCCATTGGTAGCACCTACTATCACGAAGCATGCAATTCTTGCAAATCTGCTACTCTCGGATACATCTCAGTATACCAACCCGCCATTGGCCTTGAGCAGGAGTGACCACGAAGGAACTACTCTTGATGAGCTCGCCCACATAGTACGGCTTTGTAAATTCCAAGAAAAGAAACGTGCCAATACTCGTTTTCGTTTGCACCGGCATCTTATATTTACCGCACTAGTAGCTCGATTTTCGCGGAGTAGTGAGAGTGCGCATCGCAACCTTGTAGACTTTTTTCGCTCGGATGAGAAGAAATCATTTGCTAGCCTTTATACTGCCTTACAAAATGTACGGGCTAGTGGTGAAGAGTATCGCAAGTATGCGTTGATCGAATCAGACACCGACTCATCAAGTCCACCTGGAATAGAGACCGATAGCCTTGATGGCAATGCCAACAATGCGCTTGGCGCCAATCACCTCAATTCTGTTACCTCTTTCTTCAACCAGCTGTTGCCTACCACCCGCGATAGATTGCTCAAGTTCATCGTACGCATACGAACCGACGAAGATTATCTTGCCGCTCGCCTTTGCTCTCTGACCAGCAGCGAACTCATAGCACTTACAACTTTCAACCAAAGCCTGGATCCAGTCGATTCGGTACTTCCGTATTCAAGTCGAACATCAACTCGTGGCCACGCTGTACTTCCAAACCGATTTGGCCCGAACTCCTTGTCCGCAGTAGAACGTTTACTATCATTTCAGCGTCATGATCCCCTCGCCGCGTTGATTCATACATGCTTTGCCAATTCAGCTGGTCCTGATAGCTCGGAAGACAAGCGCCGAATCAATATCTGGGCGAATGCCTGTGCAAAACTCATCGCATCCAAAACTGGAATTGAGCCCGTGCTAATAGCTGTCATGAGTCAATGGGCCTCCATGTGGGATTGGTCCGGCAAATCTAATATAGAATGGTATCTGATGAGGATCCTCGAGGAAGGCTCTTTCATATTGGATAGAGCCGAAGATCAACAAGGAACACGCTTTAACCTTAGACATTGGACAGCCAAGGACGAAGCTACTGCCATTGAGTTTTACGAAAAAGCAGTCAGCGACCTATTCGATATCGTCAACGATGCAGAAGGCACCGGAATTCCGGAGGGGTTCCTAGAGCTCGGAAATGAAATATTGAAGCGAGTAGATCCTGACTCATTTGAAGGCATACGGGCATTCTTCATATCTCGCTGGCTCTTCCAAAATTTCTTGCTCAGCGTCATCATCCACCCTGAGGGTCACGGAATTCTTACAGACTACCATATCACCAAGTATGGACGTGAAAAGATCCTTCGGCAAGTAGCATTAAAAGCTATGGATCATGTCCATGACACGTTCAAACCATCTGGACAAAAGCCTGTTCCACCTCACATTCGGGATCATATCTTATCCATCACCAATCGTCTATCAAGGGAAGCTACACGACGGCCCATGACGAAGCTATTACCAGCACGATCAATCACCTCATTACAGGAAACAAAAGAGGTACATCCATACTTGGTAGTCAGTCCAGCCGACCTTGTGACTATGGTCAACGCCTTGTGGCCCGAACGACGCACTAGATCGCGTGCTTCTAGTAATGGTGCTCGATCAATAGCCCCTTCAATATCAGGATTTTCAAGCCTATCGCAACCGACTTCCCGATCCCAGGCATTTGATACTCATTCAGTGCTAAGCACTAGTGCAACATCTAGTGTCCAAGACCTCCCGATCTCAACTCTAACCGAGTCTCTTCGTAACTTGGCCATGCTCAAGGGCTCGTCGCCAAACTCTCTTATCAACTTCTCGTCAAGTTATGATCCAATCACTTGGCCATCATCGACAGCTATTCCAGATGACGACGGTGCTGCGTTACGCACTGCCTTGCAAGAATTGACGAATATTGTCGGCACCGAAGTTGTACAAGCCAAGACACACCCCTATGCCGACACATGGGCTGTACTTTTCATAACTTCTGAAGGTCAGGATCTTTCGACAAGCATGATCTACGACCCTGATGAGGATGACGATATGGCTGCCAATGGAGGCGAGGATGAGGACTCTACCTCTTCGTCCGACAGTGAAGAATCCACCAACGGTACAGAGCTCGATTTCGCCAAGGACTATCGAGAGGTCAGAACTGCCATTCTCAAGCTTGTTGAAGAGTACGAGATTCCTCAAGGTCTTGAATCTACTACCCACGCCTCCAAGTTCACCAATAGAGCGACAGGGTTGCATAAATATCGTGCTCGGGATAAGGCTACCACCAACTTCAAAACATCTCAATCCCGAAATCCCTACAGAGCACATATGGAGCCATCTTCGCCTATTGAGTCATCTCTGTACACTGCACATTCGTCTACTGATTCAACGGATTGCGCCGAAAAAGAAAATGTCCCCAATGAAGAACCTGTGTTGATCCAAATGCTGAGGGCAGCTTGCGCACGCTCAGAATCGCAGTCGGATTTTGCGTCTTCCTTACTGTACTTCCGGACCTTGCAGCATCTACAAGCAATGCTATCGTCAAGCCTACGAGAGAATAACTTCCAGCGCCTGTTGAACATCTTCTCGAGAGGACCACGGGATGGGATCCGTCGATCTGCAGCTGCCATAGAACAGTATGACGCTTGGCTGGTATGGCTAAAGCAGAGTCAAGAACGCCACGAAGGTCAGATTGATCGCATGGCGCAGAGGCTTCGCGCTCTGCGAGACAAGATGTGGTATGTAGCTGATGTGGTCAACTCTGCGCCCTACACTCAAAGCCGGAGTATATGTGTTGCTTTAAAAGCAATGGGAATGCCACGCCGCGCTTCCCATCGCAGCAACTTGAACTCAACCAAGGGACTCAACTCGTCATACATCCATGTTGCGGAGTCTCAACTCATGGAAATCCTAGCAGCTAGTGATCGTCATGGCGGTCCCAACAAGCTCAGTGATGACCAAGCAGAAGCAACCAGTATCTGGCTCAAGAACAACGATATTGAGGTGTTTTGCAAAGGAGAAGAGCGCATCCATCGGTTTTCCTTAGAACTCGATAAATGCATGAGTAAATTGATCGGCGAAACCATTTCCGATGCTCCAGACCTTTGGTCATCTGAGCTTTATGCTCGAGACTGGAAGATTTTTGAGCAAAACAGAGCACAAACCCAACAACGAAACAACGACATGAACGCGTCATGGACTGTTGATGATGCATCAAGCGTGGTATCCGATTCTGACCGTGGCCGCGTTATACGCTCCGCGAATACTTTACGAAATCTGCGGAAAAGACCGAGTCTAAGCAATCCAGGCTTATCGAATATTGATTCATCTCGTGCTTCTCGGATTGGAGACAGCGATATCTACAATGGCACTGGGCAATCTGAGCCCGTGACATTTTGGTCCCCCTTTCAAAATGCACCTTCATCACGAACGTCGAAACTCTCTTCATCACATTCCCCCTCGACATCAATAACGAATATCTCGAGCACATTTTCACACCCTTTACCACCGGTTATGCCCTCACATGCTAGCACATCGGCTGGACGACCAGGGACATTTACCTCTAGCAACGACACACTGTACCCTCATCAAGCTCAATCTTCAGATGAGAAGTCCAAATTTTTGCAAGACCTCGAGAAAACTCTCGTTAGCTTGCTATTGTCCGATCTTGGTAATCTTGTGTTTGCTCGTGGGTCGGAGACAGACATGTGGTTTTCCAGCGTTGGACAGCATTGTATCGCTCATAAGCAAGCCGAAGATCTCGCGAAACAGAAGGCAAGGAAGGCAGGCAAAGATGGAAATGAACACCAACCCTTAAGTAGCACTGAAGATGTAACCAAATCATCGGAAACACGTTCTAGCCAAGAAGGGATCTTGATCCCGACTGACACTGAGGAAGGTAGCCAACCTCAAGCTACGGCTACTTCTACTTCGCCGTCTGCCAAAATCAAGGATAAAGCCTCCGTTAAAGCTGAATTTCCGTTCAAGAAGGCATACAAGCGACTACTCGAGATGTTCAGCGTGCATCCAAGTCCCTATGCAAAACTGAGTGTCCTCCACAGTCTAGCCAATCTCATCACAGCATCCATCGCGACTTCTGGTTGCTCGCGCCGGCTACGGTACGGATTTGGGCGAACTGACTTGAGTTCAGCATCTTCGACAGATGCGAAAGACGACCATAAACCTACGAGTTTGGAAAACAGCATTGACAACATGAGAGAGCGTAAATCCTCTGGGCACCACACCAAGAGCACCGGAAATTCGCCGGCCAATATACAGGCCCATCTTCAAGCCCTCGTTGACATTTTCCAAGATCCTACACTACGCCCCAAAACGCTATTTCGAGATCTTCAGTTCATCGCATCTTTTGTTCCAGCTGAAATGCTCAATCGACGCGAGCGTGGGCTTAACTTCTGGGACCTCGGAATATCTGCTCTTAGTCTCAAGATGGAAGTCTGTCATACTATGCTGACGTTGGCTGATAGCATTCTAGTGGCAAATCACAATCGTAAGCCACCAACGAGTACAGACAATGTTCAACCACAGGCTACATACACAAAGGCAGACGCTGCAAAGATGTACTCTCTACTAGCAAAGGAAGACGATGCAGCATCCCAGCGTGAGCTAGCATTGTTCTATATGGCTGAGCCAGAGCTTCTAGATCGAGTCCTCTTACCACTTTCTAAACCGCGTGAGGTTTTCCGGCAGTCGCTCATGGACGTATATGGTAGTGGGCCGGGAGGAAATAGTACCAATCTCTCCGGCACCAGTGGTAGCACAAATGGAGACGGTACATCGCAGAAGGGTATCGAGAAGAACAACGGTAGTAACGTTGCGCCCACACCACCTGGTTCAATTACTGCTGCAACTTCCAATGCATCACTAGCGTCATCAAGCTTCGCAACAGCGGGACAATCTACAGGTGCAGGACTAGGGAATTCCGGTTCTTTGGGAGCAGGAGGTTTATTGAGTGGGTTGGGTGGTTCTATGCCGGCCATAGATCCCACCTCATCCAAGGATGAAAATGCACGCAAAGATCCCGCTATTATGTGCCTAGCTATTCATTGGATGGAAACGGCACAGCGTGGCGGCGATACAGTTGCTAGAGACTTCATGAGACAGCAACAAGAGGATCTAGCTTAGAAAATATCATGTATAATCTCGTGATCAGTATAGTTTGATTTAGTTTGTTTTTGATTTATCGGGTATCTTAGCTGAAAAGAGGGGGTAAAATAATTCAAGATGATGTATCTACTCGACTACTAAAACCTTCTGAACTAAAATTATATCGACTTCGTATCATTTCTATTTTCCTGGTGAAGGTGACATTAAAACGTAGTGAAATTGTCAATAGGTAGGGTTAGTTATATTCTAAGGGTTACAGGGTCAAATGGCATGTACACAAATTAAGCGAAACTTAGCCCGTTTTGTATCGTGTAGATTACAGCTAGTTCGAGATATTAGTTTTAAGTCCTCATCATAGATAGTGGCTATGACGTCACTAAAACTTGTTTTCCTTCTGGATATAGAGGCTTGGCCGTTTATTGTAGTAAAGTTCTCATGTAGTAATCTTGGTAATCTATCTATAATGTATCGTGCCAGCCTCACTTGACATCGTACGAGAACCGGAACGACCAGCTCACAGAAGGACAGTATCGTTTATTGTTCTTAGAACTTCTATCTTGTAATAGGAATAGGGTTGTTCGCATGTTTATCTTGCCTTTAAATTTGTGGGGTTTTACGTCTGTACAGCAGGCAGAAGACACGGCATGCAGGAATGACTGCAGAAACGTGCTCACAATTTGCTCACTGGCAGGGCGATCTAGCAAGCAGATCACTAGAAGCTAAGACAAACGCCCAACGCAACATTCGGTACCAAAAATAAAATGGCCTAAGAGAAAATAGATGGCTTAGTTTTCGTTCTCTTGCTACATACATACTATGACTTTGATAGTCACCGAAAATGTGTCACTTGAAAGGCAGAAATCTCGTGAATTAGCCCTATTGATTAGAGGTTGTATAATTACACCCGGGTCTTATGACAGGAAGATGATGTCTTGTTTAGTGAAAAAAAAAGAGGCTAAGCCCCGGATTACCCAATGTGGCTTAGGATGCTTATACTACCTGCGGCAATCTTACAGGCTGTTTAGCCACTGTAAATATTGGAGACTTTGTATGTGCATGAATACATTGTGTGTACATATACAAGTTGACAAGCATGTTGGTTCAGCAAGTGGCGAACAGGGGGTTGCTTACTTAGAGATGTTTCACTGAACCGGGCTTAGGAAGCTTATCAGCTTACAATTTTGGTAGCACTGTATTCCAGGTATTGAAGATACAAGTCTTGCAAAGAGTCGCAAATATCATAGCAGTATAAAACGAGACGATAGTCCCCTTGAACTCGCTGCTAAATTAGACTGTCAATCTATATCACATCACACATATCTATACTATCGCGATTCTAGCCATATACACACTAAATACACACTAAAGCCATGACTGCAGACAGCGACTTGGCGCGCGTTGAGCAGCTGCCGCCCTATCAAGTCTCAGCGGGACAAGGTCCTATCAATGTCAATCTCTCCGGGCAAAGTCTCAACCTCACCAACAATCCGGGTCCGCCTACCGAGCCAAAATGCACGGCTCACTTACGCTTTCTACATGCGCTGATGGAGCTGCGTGAGGAAATTGGCTACAACGACGGTCTCTGGGGCATTCATGACCAAAGCGCACCTAAAACCTTTGACCCACGGCCGTCTCGGGAAGCCATGCCCGATAAACCGGTGCAAACACAGGACTCGAACGACCCGGAGATTGAGAAGCACAAAATAGGCTTGAGCCTGTTGCGTGAGAAACGCTGGGCGCTTTATGTTGCACGTGCCGTTCACCGTTATGAGGCGTGGTGGAAGTCTCTCCCGAAGCGGATGCTCTCCCTCGACGATATGCCCGCCGCAACACATGCACAGACAGTTCACGGCGGAATCTTCACATCTTCTGGCGATGCAATGGTCTGGACACCTGAGACTTTGCCGCCGTTGGATGTCTTAATGGTCTGGCATACGCACATGCTAAACCCGAGAGATTACCTTGAAGATTGCATTCGCTCAGGCCATCGTGCCCTGTGGCTGGCTGGTTTCCCGTGGAAGTCGATCAACGATGCCATTGATGATGACTTTAACTTTAATGCGCCGGCGGAGGCTAAGGAATACTTTACGCAGGCAACTAAGTGTGCGTGGGATCTGCTGGACGACTCGCCCTTCCACACGTTTCAGTGCCCGACAACGTACTGCAACGCCGAGATCACGGTGCCCTGGACGACCTGTGCTTCTGACCCAGCGGCGAAAGTCACCGAGTAAGTCGAACATCTGTATATCCCGTACTATGTGATAGACAAATGGGCAGACCAACTAACATGATCGAACCCGCAGTGTTGACAGCCTGCTTGGCTCTGGATATGGCGACAAGAACTTCGAGTACGTCTGCTCAGATTGCGGCACTGTGATCAACCGCAATATTCTCTGCGTCGAAAAGTTCGTCAAAGACGCCAAGAACCTGATTGATAATAATTATCCCATGCCTGGTACCATCCTGCATCTTGTGAGCGGCTCACCGGAGCCTCTAAAAACATTTCCTTTCCATACCATAGCACGCGACTTCCCCAACATCGCTACCCGCACCGTCTTTCCCATGCCTGATAGCATCTTGAACGATGGTGCGAGGTCTATGAACAGTGTTAGGGAGATGTTTGATGAGGGCTTCAAGGCATCTGATATCAAGGCTGTCGTTTTCAGACCTCGTCTAGCACGGGGTGGCCGTAAGCTGCGGGCCAAGCACCTACGCAAGATGATGAGCCGCTACTGGGACAACCCCTCGCCGTTTGCATTGGATCTAGTTGGTGCTGTGGTTCGTCAGGGCGTCTTCGCCTCCAAGATGTATTCTATAGACTGGCTACATAGCCCTAGTTGCCAGAACACAATGGCGCGGCTCGTCACCAAGTACAACCGTTTCATGACAATGATGCGTTCTACAACAAATATGCTAGTGCCAACTCTAGATATCGATCTAGCATGGCACACGGCACAACTAAGCCCAAAGACATACTTCGATGCCACAATTAAAGCGAACGGCATATTCACAGACCATGATGACAAAGTTGATGAGGCTAGGCTATCAAATAGCTTCCAGGCGACGTGCAAGAAGTACCAGGAGCTCTATGGTGAAGTATATTCCGACTGCACTTGCTGGTACTGTGAGACCACCCGTGCAGACTTGATCGGCAGTATCAGTGACAAGCTCCACGTCAGCAAGCAAGGCCAAAGTAAGTCACGTCCCTTTCTCTGTCTTAGTAGCTACTCCAGTAGAATTATTGCTAATAAAGACTTACATAAGCAGTCCTTGACCGGTTCTGGACATCCGGCAATGCAGATAAATGTCCACATGACAACGCACCACACATTTCAACCCACAACGCCGTACGCAGCAATGGTTCATTGCCTATGATCTACCAATGGTACGATCTTCGCCTAGAGCAACAATACATCAAAGCCCAGCGCCGTGCCGCCAAAAAGGGCCGGGAGCTACCGAAACGCGGCGAGTACTATGACCACTGGGGCACGTCCTACTACATGTACGCTCCCTACGCCATGCCCATCTACTACCATCCGGGTGTCTACCCCTGCACCGACGTCGGCGTCTGCGATACTCAGGGCGCCGCCTGTGTGCCCGGAACCTGCCACACGGGTATCGCGGCTGGTGCCTGTGGTGGACCCGGAGGTTGTGGAAGCTGTGGCGGCACAGGCGCTGTTGCTGGAGCTACTACTTCCGCTTGTGGCTCGTGTGGTGGTGGTGGAGGTTGCGGAGGAGGCGGTTGCGGAGGAGGCGGAGGCTGTGGAGGTGGAGGAGGTGGAGGCTGTGGAGGAGGTGGTGGTGGTACTTGTTAAAGAAAGTGGGATTGACTCCATCACTAATCTTATAATGCCATCTCTGGAGGTGATATGACTTGACGTCTAGAGACCGTCCACCAAGTGAAGTCAGTATGATCTACCGTTTATATCTATTATATCATTTTTTTCCAAAGTATCTTATACATTTGCAATATTCATTCAAATATTATCCATCGTGATTTTTGCTATCTAACATCTTCATAGCCAATGTCCTTCAAGTTATTGAGATAAATAAAAGAAAACAAATGCCATGATATGAAAATGTTAGTACGTAGAATTTTGTAGTGTAAGTCGGCACTCTCTTACCCTTATTATGGGGCTCTTAGGGTTAAAATCATCTGTCCCACTGTATAAAGTATGTCCTCTATCGATAAAAAAAGAAAAAAAAAAGTATACCGCCTTCCTAATACAGGTACAAAAGCTTGTTACAAAATCTTGTTACAAAATATTTTTTTCAGAACATCAATAGAAGTAGTTAGCATTGAGAATAGAAAGTTAGCCATTTTCTAACAACAAACCTTTGACCTACCAAAAGCAAAACTTCTTACTGATAACTTTCCTTTTTTTTCTCCTATCTATTATCATAATAATTACAATGGCTGGCCCTGGAGTTGCTAAAAAACGTGCGCGCGGAAATGATGCCGTACGCCCTCGCAAGAAGGTCAAGAAGGTGTTCCGAAAACAGACCAACTACCACAGCAGCAGCGAAGAGTCTGATAATGATGACTTTGCTGCCGTTGACCTTGCCGACTCCGACAATGAAGACCTCTTGAACGCCATTACCGATGCAGTCGCTTCTGATAAAGAGGAAGCCTCTATCAACGAGGAGGAACAAGAAGAGACCTGCGAAAAGACGGCAGAAAAGACTAAGAAGAACGTCACGTTTACCACTCAGACCACCAATACCGAGCCTAGCGCAGACGACAACAATTGCGAAGACAACGACGAAGATGACGACATGCTAGATAATGACGAGTTTGACGAGGATGCGCTTGCGAATATGGACGACAATGATGACGATGATGAGGACGACGAAGACGATATCACCGGACTTGAGGGTCCCGCAGCCATGCACAAAGGCAAATCCAAAAGAAACGATCCCAACGCCTTCGCCACGTCCATGTCCAAGATTCTGTCCACAAAACTCTCGACTGCCAAGCGTGCGGATCCTATGCTATCGCGGAGCACCGATGCGCTCAAGGCATCACAATCCGTCGTCGATTCCTCGCTAGAAGCCAAGGCAAAGCGCCAGATCAAGGAGGAGAAGCGCATTGCGTTGGAAAAGGGTCGTGTCAAGGATGTTTTGGAGCCGTCAGTTACGGGCATGCCTCATGTGACGCTCTCGGCTAGCAAGTCGATGGAAGAGGAACGTAAACTGCGTAAGGTTGCGCAGCGTGGTGTCATCAAGCTGTTCAACGCTGTCCGTGCTGCTCAAGTTCGCGCATCTGAAGCCCATAAGGAGACTCGCAAGGAGGGTATGCTGGGTATGGCCAAGAGAGAAGCCAAGGTTCAGGAAATGACCAAGAAAGGCTTCCTAGATCTGATTGCCTCCGGAGGCGGAGGTCTCAAGAAGGGCCCAATCGAGGAGGCGTAAGGTTAGCATATTACAAGGCATATCTGATATCTATCATTGATATCGGATATATTGAGAGGATGGGTTATATATTGTGCTACGGTTCTTGTTTGCAAAAGTTCGCAGGCATTGTTTTAGGGTCATTTGTATGGGTTAAACATTTATTCTCTGTATTATTTGTCTTGTTTTTTTCTTCATATATAATCGGGTTTGATACACATAAAAACTCACTGCATATCAGCATCCATTTTCACAAATCTCTCTTCTGACCATTTTGATCTGATGTTCATACTTCCCACAGTCTGCTCGGGAATCGAATCTTGTGATAGTGGGTGCTTTTTTTTGAATTGTCCTTGGTTAACTCCAATATTTTATCCCAAATAACGCCGCTTGAAAACATATAAACATCCAGGATCGTTTCTAAAAATGAAAAATAGTAGTACATGTGTACCAGTAATGTCCGACTAAAGTGAGATGAAACTTTGCCGGCCATTCGGTGCACGAAAGATATAAGCATGACAAGTGTACATTTTAGCACACTCGGTACAAACACAAACTTTGCGTTGTGGCTGATTGCTAACTGGCTAGTACATCATGAACCTATGCCAGAGTCTAGCTGAAGTCACTAGCTTGTAGGTTTCTGGACATAGTTGGTAGTCTGACCTTGATCCCATCGAGCTTCTTGCTCATGGTTACTTGGCATCCCAGACGGCTTGTCTCCGTCAAGCCAAATGCGAGATCCAACATGTCGTTCTCGTCGTCGTCGGGTTCAGGAATGTTATCGTAGTGTGCTTCATCTAGCACAATGACATGGCAAGTCGAGCATGCACATGAGCCACCACAGGCACCTTTTCGTAGTTAGTATAGGTAGAGAATAGTTTTATATTGTGATGAACTCACCCTCCATCTCCAGATCATTCGCTTGAGCTATGTCGAGCAGGTTATCGCCCTCCGCAACCTCGAATGGATGCTCAACACCCTCTTTGTCGACGAAGGTAATGTGCAGTCTTAAGAATAGTCAGCATTAGCCTATATATATACAAGTAGTAGGAACTATGGTCCAACATACTCCTCGCCTGGCTTTGGCTTGTGGATGTGACCGTGTAGCTTCTTGGCCGTAGTAGAAAATGTAGCGGAAACCAATTGCGGCTTGATGGCCTGCGCCGAACGGAACGCTGGGGCGTACAAACGCAATGCTTGTCTGGCCGTCAGGCGGGGAACCGAAGAAGTATATCCCCGGGTGATGCCGGAGAACAAAGTGCGGGAAGTGGCCATGTTGAGGGTTGTATCAACGGTCAAGGTCGGGGATAATTTCGGAGTATGACTTTGGAGGCTATATCGAGACGATAAATGGTGATGACTGGAAGGAATAAAAAAAAAGGTTATCTGGATGATCCGTAGTCAGGTTTATATATTAAGATCAGATAAAATTTAGTGATTCCGGGTAGGAACAAAAGACCAACAGCCTTGCGAAATTCAGCTCCCGACAATAGCTGCTGAAAAACAAGAAACTACCAGAAAAAGAGACTATAAAAAGTCATGACCTTGCTACTGCTCAAAATCGATTAAAGATGTGGAAAAAAATATGCTTGGATTACTTAGAGATGGAGCTCACATCAGCCAATCACACATAACTTGATTTGATCTTACATTTTAAAGCCGACAAGCTTAACCCTAAGCCGGATTTTATCCACAACCTTCAAGCCAACGGGAGACGGTGACTTCGATAAGTACCATATCCGATAAGAACACGACGGCACAAGAGGATGTAAGGCTTGCAATCAACCAAGAGAACGAGGACGCTGGTGGACATGCAAAGCCCTGCTAGGCCATGGAGTCAAAGATTTGCGGACAAGCTTCTGAAAACCACAAAGGCAACAGCCAGCGTACTACGCCGCAATCTCCGGCTTAGAGGAGAAAGACAACCACCAAGGCCCCCGGACGGAGTGCCAATACCAGCTTTAAGGGGCGAGAGGAAGGGAAATGGGACGTGAGGTTTAGGGAGAGAGGTTTTTTGTGCAGAGATGGGGTATGCAGGCAGTAGGAGAGGAAGGAGATGTCAGGAGGATTCTATGAGAAGGTTATCAGAGGGTCCTTCTCCGTTCACCAAACTGTATCTAGAATATATTTTGCGGCAACAGCTACGCCCGAAAAAAGACAAAACCACGCGTAATCCGCCGGGGTCAACACCCCGTGCCAAGAGCCGGTGACCTTTCAGACTAGATTAGATGAGATTAGCTGCAGACCAGAAACACCAGGTACCCAACCCTGGAACCCGCAGGTATGCCCTCGGGCCACACTAGACAGAAGACTCCCTTGGTTTTAGATACTGGACCGTAAAAAGTCATAAGGTACGCACTTGCCTAGGTGCACCTGCAACTGCTGACCGCTCGGCAATGGCTTGGCAGATGACATCAGCCAATCTTTCTCAACAGCGTTAAGATAAGTCTGCAGACTTGATACATTCGTAGCTGGATTCGCTAGCCCTAAATACTGATGCACGTAATTATGAGATGGATGTTGTTCAGCTACCAACACCATGGAACGACGCACTTCTAGGTCATCGAAAAAAGCCCCATGCATCTATCCAATGCCGAAGTCTTAAAGAATAATGTAAAATGACTTCCGTGTGGTACTATCTATAGCTTGATTTGAGGGGTGGGGAACCCTTTATTTCCATTGAGACATACTGACTACATGTAGATATAATAACGAAAACTAAGTCTAAGTGAGAAATACCGCCTTTTCTTTCTGCCTTGAGAATAAACTTGCGTAGTTCAACTAAACTGGATCAACTCTCTTACACCGTAAGTTATAAGTTCCTGTAGCCTCTTAGGCCTCTATGCTATTTATCACGATTTGTTATGTAGCAAACTAGGCCAATAGATAAAGGGTGACAAGGCAGGAGAACTAACAATCATGGGAGACTTGATGCTAGCTTTTGCGAGCACTCCCTTTCTTTGATTTATTTGGCGCAGGAAATGCCAACCCGTGAACCAAACCGACAAGAACAAGACTGTAGCCTAGGCGATTCACTAGACAATTGTGCCAATTCCAAGCTTCATTGAACTACTCATCAGACGTTTGATACGCCATAAATGTTCAAACATTGAAACAAATTCATGTTTAGATAGTGGTATTTCGTCCGTCGGTGAAACTAAGATCACTGGTTTGGGGCGACCAGGAGCAAGCAGGCGTCGACTGCCGGCAGGCTTGGAACATCATCACCCTAAGCAGACTTCTTCCACCTCGTTCTGATGCTGTACGCAGCAAACGAATTCAAGCGCGGAATATTGTGTTGGAGTATAGCCATATAACTGTTCCCGTTGATACTGTTGATTATGATTGGCATTGTCTGTGTAAAATCCCACTAGGCTTGATATTAGAAGCTTCAGTCATGACTTAGAAAATACTCTTCATGCCATTTTCAAAACGATGATGGGAAGGCGCCGAAGTGGCAACTGTAGAAGCAACTGTGACAACTCCATGATTTGAGTGGATAGAAGAAGTAAACGACCGATTTCCGCTGTTTTGGATGGGAGCAGATACGGTGCCTTTACACTGACGATAAAATCAATTTTATATGCATAAGATTTACGGCATGTTCTATAAGACGCTTCAAAAATCACGAATACATGAATAAATGAAGTGGCAGAAAGAATGCGTCATCCAAATGAAGAAGGCGGTGCTCCCTAAACGGGCATAATGAACGACATCAAGTTTTGGCAGCTGTAGCTCTGTGCAACCCTAATGTACCCCACCAAGTCAGCCACCGAACCCAAATGACGACTACGCATGATGCATTGGAATGGGTGGTGCAGGAAGGATGGAAGCAAGCTCTCAATTTTTCGACCCAGCCGAGCCTTAACTTTTCTCTGCCTGATATCTTTGGGCTTTCGCTCATAAAATTCGATCCTTTTAGCTTTCATGTGAAGAAGGAGTTTGAACCTGATTTCAGCCTGCTTTTTCCCAGCTTCATCACCGTCTCACAACAACATTAAGAAATTTCTTTTTCCGAAGCTTTATAGCAACTAACATAGCAAACAAAAAACCATGGCTACCCCGTCTTATCGCGAGGGTGTAAACCCACTTCGTCCTTATTATATCCCACCCAGTCTTGCAGAACAGCCCGGAGTCGCAGCTAGTGTGACGCATGGCGTTACTGTCACTGCTAGCAATGCTTCTGTGGCCGCCAACATCACGGCCGTGGCCGCTAAGAGCCCATCTTCGGCAGCTGCTGCTTCGGCGGCGGCCGGACGGTACTCGTCCAAGGCCCGTGATATGTTCTCTGATCTGGACTATAAGGACTACATTAACGAGCCGTCGCCTTCTGTGGTGAACACAGCGCGCGAGCTGCTGGATGATATGATGTGGAAGTACACCTCGGTGCTCATGTCTCAGCCTTTTGAAGTTGCCAAGGTGCTTCTCCAAGTCCGTACGTGCGAGGATCCGGAGGAGGTACAAACGGTTGAGCCCCTATTTGAGACCCCTAAGAAGCAGCGCTCAACAAGCAGCTACTCAGAAGGTGGCTTCGGTGTATGTTATTCTCCCTGATACTCCACCTCTTTACAGTATGCTTCCATTGCACCTTCTATGCTTTGCCTGATCCATCTTTCTATAGAAGAGTCAAAACAAGCATTAGCAGGGGTTAAAGTATCCTAACATGCATCTCTTATATACATGCGTCTAACATGCACTTCTCTCATAGTTTGGCGAGGGTGAATCTGACGGGGAGGAACCGAGCTACTTTGCCTCTGGTTTCGAAGACCCGACCAACCCGTTTTCTCAACATAGCAGCCGCAATGAACTCGACCCCTTTGCCGAAGAAGAGCCCGTACCACCGCCGCCCAAGGCGGCCCCACCGGTCTTACCTACACATCAACTGGTCCTCACAAAGCCCAACTCGATAAATGAAGTCATTGGCCAGTTGTGGTCCAAGGAGGGTGCCTGGGGGGTATGGAAGGGTTCAAACTCAACCTTTGTGTACAATGTGCTTCAATCCTTGCTGGAGAACTGGTCGCGGAGCTTCCTCAGTGCCATCTTCAATGTCCCTGATATAGGTGTCAAGGACGATATCGATAAGTTGGTGGGGATTGCATCGCCATACCCGTGGGCTTCTCTTTGCGTAGCGGCAGCTGCTGCTGTTGCTACGGGCCTGATCTTGTGCCCACTAGATCTAGTCCGTACGAGGTAAGAAAGACATGCATGCAGCTCAAGATAGCTAATAGCTCCATTAGAGCTCCCTGAGATCCCGCAGAGCCTAAGTATACTTCCCGATTCGGATAGCTAACACGTGATATAAACGTAGACTCCTCATCACACCTTCATCTAAAGGTCCCAGACGAACTTTCTCGGTGTTGCGGTCGTTGCCTAGCTACGTCTGCCCTCCTCTTCTACTCATTCCCACCATGCTTCATTCGCTGGTCAACCCTCTTCTCACCGTATCAGCGCCGCTTGCCCTCCGGACTCAGTTCCGTATCGACGCAGAGCAATCGCCCATGACGTACGCCTTTGTCAAGTTCTGTGCTAGCGCTACATCTATCTTCATCAAACTACCTATTGAGACTGTGTTGCGCCGCGCTCAAATCAGCGTCATCTCGTCACCTGAGTATGTCCATGCTACAGATCCTGAAGGAAATGCTTTGGAGACTATTGTCCCCGTTGGCCGTTACAACGGCGTGTTTGGAACCATGTACCACATTGCCGCCGAGGAGGGCATGCGTACCATCGAACCCACCGTTCCCAAGACCCCTTCACCTGTCCGGTCAAAGAAAAGTAGTCGTACAAAGGTTGCCGAGACCATCTATCTGAAGGGCCAAGGCCTGGAAGGTCTATGGCGTGGTTGGAAGGTCAACTGGTGGGGTCTTGTTGGTCTCTGGACAGCAAATATGGTCGGCAGCAGTGGCGAGGGCGAATTCTAAAGTATGACAATGTCGTGAACTACTCATAAGCTTTAGCTTGATGAACGATCTACCAACATTAGTCAAGTTTGATGCCAGTCTTAGTTACATCTTACAACCTGTATACACATGGCTGTAACTCTAGCTTGTAGATGTTTCTAACAACTATAGTCCTTTGTCAAGGGCTTAACTACCGTAATGGGAATCACCTACTCTGTATATGATCGAATAGGTGGATATGGAAGCCCCAGTCTCTCGTAGGCGACTCTTGTTTTGTATCTTTTGCGTGTCCATATCACGATTGGAACGGTCCGATACCCAAGCTGTCTTTGTGTTTTTTTTCATCTTCCCTTTTTATATCACCTTTTGTCGATCTTGTTGCCCTTTCATGATGAACACGAACTACAGCACTATTTATGTATTTACACCGTATATCGCTGGATGAATATACCTTCTGCTTCAACGCTACATATACCGACTTAACAGTGCTGATACAATCAAACATAGCTAAACGTGAGTGATCATTGAACAAATTCCACACACAAGTATTGCTGTAAGTAGGCTTAAAGCCACTTTTTGAAAAAAATAACTTCCTATTTGCGGCCTCTACATGTATTCCTGGTGTAATACGAATTATACCATGAGGCAGGTCCAATGGGAATCGGTTATAATGTAAAGTTTTCACTTCTAAATTGTGGTTGGCATTGACACCATCAGATGCGGGCGTCAGGTGAGAAGACACTGGGCGGGATGCATGCCCTAATTTCAACGTACGGAGCAAGAAGGCTGGGGTGGTCTTACATATGTATGTAACCACAAATATATGTATATACAATGTATATTGTGAGTGGATATGAGAAGCTAAGCGCGACACGAAAGGCAAGCAGAAATCAGACCCAAGTACTTTCATACACATATATGTATATATATATAGGCACTTTGTTTGAAAACTGGCACATCACATTCTCATACACATATGTAGCCGCAACTATGACTAAGTCGTACTATATTTCATGCAATACGTTACTCAAGTCGGAATGTGGCAAACCGCGCATGTATGCAGTTTTGGAGTGGCAAGCTGGGCGGCAAAGCTATCATGTCTTGAATGGCGATGGCTGGGAAGATGAAAAGAACTGTCTCACAAATACTTTATGGAAGCACAAGTCCTCGCCATTATTATAACTTGTTCAAATTATAATGATATTATGCTGATATTCTATTCTATCTTGATATCCTAATGAGATTCATCACGAATAAGTTAGGTCTAGGTAACAAGATAATAGACTCAAAGATATTTGATGCCTTTTATTTTATTTATTTGTTTTGGGTAAGAGTCCTTATTTCTTTTCCATGATTCTACAGTTTCTACACTTGTTAGTTCCTGTCTCTTTGATAAGTATCTATAGTTCTCTATAATTTCTATAATAGTTTCCACTACGGCCCTTAGTACTGTTAATTAAACTCTTTCCACTTGTACATACATAGTGGTCTTTGTCTAGAGTATTTTCTGCGTCTTGATTTTGACTTTTTTTTTTACAGCTTTGTCTATAGATGAATTACCAGTCATGACATTGAGTGTTAGCTAGAGAAAGCCTATACCATCATGCTACTCTATGCAGTAGCATGCTGGTAGAGTTCTTGGCATTTTTCATGTACATAACCTGGAAGTCACCGTGTAGGCTGTAGGCTACAAGAAACTAAGTTCACTTCTTATCTGGTAATGATGTAAGCGAGCCAAGCAATGTATCGAATCCTTTAACTCCGTACATTCAGCTACACATAAAACTTGCCACTCGGCACTCAATTACCACAAATATCGAAAACAAGCAAAGAAGTTCATCAACTTGGGACGTATAGGTTGTATGATAGGCAGGCCATGAGAGGCCCATTATCTGCTCATGCTCACCGCCTATCGGTCATCTGGTGCAAGGTTCCAACTGGCTGACAACCCGATATCAAATTAGTGCAGTTCATTGCTCCAGAATGACCGGTTCTTATAACCTACTGTACATCGGCTAATGCATGATCGCATCCTCTCAAGTGTCTACCTTACCAAAGAGACCAGTAGAGGGCATTATAGTATAGTATAATTTTATGGCTACATGTATCCTGTATATGTAACTTTTGTGCGCCATGGAATATGGCTCTGCTCTAGTAGTACGACTAGAAACCAACCTTCCATCAATCATGTCAAGTCAAAGCTTAGATCCTCATTTGTACTCTCCGACATGTCCGTATCGTATCCTTCTTTCCGTTTACTGGCGATTGACTATTCGATATGTATATATATATATACAGATATGGATGAGGTGGGGGGCATGTCTGCTATCAAAGCTACCAAAATTATGGGATCTGCGGAAAAATTCTATGCTAGGGCGACGCTAGGAATGACAGTGAGGTCGGGCTGTAATGGCCATCCTGTGGATATGTTCATTCGTAGCCCACGGTTTGCGATAGTGATGGCGGTAGGATGTCCAAAATGGGTGAGACAGATCACAATCCAACACCATAGCGAGTAATCGATGCAGATAAGCCACTAGTTGAACTTTGTTCAACGCAATATAGGTGCTCACTGCTTATTGTCAAAGTATACGATTAAGGTACAGTGGAGTAGCTAGTATATGCACTAGAGCTGTTCATTGTTATAGTGGAGAGGGGAACACTTAGAGTGCCATGTTAGTCCCAGGGTCTTGATTTAGCTCTCGAGACAACTCGAGGCAATCTAGATGAGTTAGTTGCATTTGCTCCAAAACAATTAAGTCTTTCAACCCCAAGGCCGTTTCGGTCCCTGCAATGTGATGGCCAATGAAACAACCTAGAAGCAAACCAATGGGCAGACTACTGCACATGAAATGAGATGGTGCATATATGGTGAAATACACTGCATACACAGCCCTGGAGAAAGACCCTTGTTTGGTGTATTGGCTGTATAAAAAAAGAGAAGAACACTTTAGGTGGGTGCCGTCAGATTTGACGGCTCATCCCATATCACAATATATAACACAAGCACAGACAGATAAGTGTGTACATCCAAGTTTGAAGCGTGTGCCCCTTGAGACCTGCGCGTCTTCATTCAAACAAACACGAAAGTCCGGGTGTTAATCAAAGATCACGTCGCGAGCGAAGACGAGAAGCCTAAGTGTGACGTGTGACCTGACAAGACATACAGCACAGGCCATTATTTGGCGGATTGGATCAGTTCGTGTTCGTGGATATATAGGTTACAGCATTCACATGGAGTCAAGATGAATTAGATGGCTGGCACAAATTCAATATGGCGGAATACTGGAGGGAATACAGATATAGCACAACTAAAGCCTAATTAATGATCACGGCACTGGGGTAAGGAAGGAATGCCACTAGAAGGGATAGGCTAGTGAGAGGGAACTAGGATACAACGCCAGGAGTCTTAGCTTCGATAACCAACTAGAGCTGCAGAAACAATGGAGATCGTAAGCTAATGGTGCCATGTATCCATTTTAATGGCACAATGTTAGTGGTTGTAAAGTCCAAGATACAATGACTATGTGTATGTACAAGCTGCAGTCCTTCTAACTATTGCACTGAAACACCCCTTTGCCCTCTGTATTATAGTTGTACGTATACTAGCTGTTTAGTTTGTAGGCTCAAGTTTATTTCCATGTGCATCTTGTAGCGCAAGGGTGGGGCAGTAGAATAATTTAGCATACCAATCCACGTCATTCCATCCGAATATGCTAGTGCCCGTTGATTGTAGGGCGAGAGTCTATAACAGTAATGATGAGACGGCAGCGAGAAATACTCAGAATGACATGGCCAGAATGTAACTTGATGACGGCAAAAACCGTAGATGTGAATGATGATCTTGGCCATTCTTTACGCCCGATATTGGCCGTGAAGCACATGTGACTTCCTCAGAGCAAGCAGGCTTCGGGAGAACCATTGTTGAGTATATTAGGCGCGTCATTTGGGATTCCACTATACTATGGCATAGATTGAATTTGCTGCGGTGCTGAAGTGTCTGCTACAATGTGTGAGCTGTTAAGCTCGTATCAAACAGCCGATACTGACACAGCACCAACGCTCCAATTCCACGTCGCTAAAACCTCCGCTTGTACACCATGGCACATGCTAGATGATGTCGTTGTTTAGGCCGTGGAGGTGCTATATCTGCCGACGAATACGTGCCTCCTTCTGGCCTCACTAATGTAACCAAGGCGCATTCCGGACTGCCTCCGGAGCGGTTGGCACGGAGGTCTAGACCATGATGTGCTGGTGGTTGCAGGCGACAACACCGCACCACGTCACTAAAATGTACATATGCAGTACATCATGAAGCGGACGGATTACCACGTACTTACGCATATGTAACAGTGCAGTGTCGGCATCTGGCAAAACGTAGCTATCTACATGACATGATATGCAACTTGGTTGGCTTGCCGATATGCGTCAGCAGAAGGAGTTCGTTGCTCTTCTTCGCCAGCCGGTATTTGTAATTTCTAAAGGCAACGGAGAGCCGGCTGGCTGGTTTGCTGGTTCGTTAGGCACATTCATTGCCAATGAAAGCCTTGCCGATATAGCAGATGGGTTAAATAGTCAGTGGAGGCATCGCCAGGGCTGTAGTGGCATTTTACAGCAGCATGACCACTGTAGATCGGAGCCAGGAAGAGCTTGTTTGTGTTAGTACCAGGGCAAGACATGAGCGAACGTTGTGGCCTCAAGGCGTCGCAGAACAGTCAGTTTGTAGCAAACCCGGCTTCGCGATGCTTGTGATTGTCCAGGTCTCGCGGCAGAATTGAGCCCACGTTTGGAGGCTTTGGGGACAAGATCTGCGCGAACTCGATAACCGTGTTTGAAGCCATCGTATCGCAGAGAACAGACAGTCAGTACCGTAGGTTTCTGCGTATCGTAGCGCGTCGTGGACAGTGCGGCAGGCGTAAGTAGGAGATGTCTGGGATTCATTAGCGACCAGCAATATGGCATTTCTCAGCCATCTAACACTGGAGAGACCCATCTGAGCGTCCTTTCTAGGCGCAGAGAACAAGCAACCAACAGACACTTGCTGGGGGGTGGGAGGGGGGTCTTCATGCCGTCGTCCTTCTCCTTGCCCTTGTGAGCTGTGCTGCAGTACATTGGACACCCCTGATTTGGCAGTGGCTTGCCTGTTTAAGCTCTATTTTATAGGTCAGTGTGTTTTTACTGCAGCGCCCAACAAGGCCTGCCGGACCGCCTGGGCGAGGAAACAAGAAAAAAAGAAAGAAGAAAAGAAGGGGAAAAAAGGCGATGAGGTCGATCTGGGTGACTAGAAAGCCTGAAGGATATGGCCTATTAGCGTAGGAAAGAACGAGACAATGCTAAACTGCCAGGGAAAAAGAAGTCGAAACTCCGAGGAAAGAGCAACGTGCCTTCCTTACACAAAACCGCACATTTTCCCCTCCAATTTTTCGCTCTGATTTCTTTGCATTCCACACTTAAGCACTTCATCTTCTTTTTCTTCTCTTTGAGCTTCAGAGCTATCGCAGCTTCAATAACCACTGCTTTTCTTCTTCATAATTTTTTTCGTCTTCTTCTTGATCTTCTTCTTCTCTTCTCACAGTCTTTGCGCTTCGCTTTATATCATTTCCTCCTCTTCGACCCTCCTCTTTCCATTCTACCAAAACCAGTAGAACAACCGTTTCCATTTGCTAGTTCTAGGCTCTGCTACTTATAGTTTGCTTCGAGTGTTCTATTGTTGACTTTATCTGCCCTGTCGCAAAGTAAACATCAACAATCCATCGCTCCTCTCTGCTTGTTGTTTTGTTACTTTGCTGCTGTGTTGACAGTCTTCCCACCCATTCTTGCTGCTGTTGCTTCGCTGGCCCGTCGCAAGTTCTCTGTTACGTTTGTTTTTGCTGCGTCTATCGGGCATTAACGAGCCTGATAAATTGCCAACACACCAAAACAAACCACATCATCCACCCGTTTACAGCCTCGCTGCATCTGGCCATTCACACCTGCAGCCGACCTGCTTCTCTGTAAACAAAGGTCATCACTTGTGCTTCATATCGTACTATCTATCGGCCGCTCCATCGCCATCCTCACAATGGCTACCGTTACTCGCCAGCCCTTTGCTCCTCTAGACGGTACTCGTCTACAGAGCTTGACCAGTATCAAGAACCGTCAGAACTGTGAGTATTCCAATACCTATTTGCCCGTGACTATCTATCTATTCTTTCCTGTGACTCTGCCACGCTGTATCTATTCATAATGCCATGTTGCTGTGCTTTGTTTATCGTATCTTTCTTCCTTCTTCCGTGTGATGTCACTCATACAACTACCACTAATGCAATAATAACCCTCAACTAACGCGCTTCCATGTTCCAGCTTACAACAGCACCCCGCCTTCCGCTAGCAAGCGCAAGGCCGCTGATATTGTTGATGGTGATGACTACGAAAATGTTGATCCTGCTATTCACACTAAGCGTGCCAAGGGCTCTGACGCCTGCTTGACTCCCTCCAAGGACTTCTTCAAGCCCTCTACTCCTACTGTCAAGACTCTGCCTGCTACGCCTACTCCCCGCTCGCTCCCCGCTAGCACTACCCGTGTTCGATCTGTTCTGCAGGCTAAGTCGCCTATCGCTAAGACTCGTGCTGTCACCAAGTCTTCCCCTCTATCGGCCCCAGCCGGCCGCTCTCCAACTCGTGGCCAAAAGCGTACCGTCCTTGGCAATGCCCATCGTCGTGCTACCAGTGGCTACAGTCGTATCGACCCTCCATTCTCCTCTCGTGGCACTGTTTCCGCTGCTCCATTCAGCCTCAATGCTGCTCTAAAAGGAACCATTCCTGGTTTCTCTGGACTGGGTGCTATCAAGTCATCTCACGTCTCATCACCTCTTGCCTCATCATTCTCCTCCCCTCTGTCTCTGGGTGGTCCACATGGTCGTGAATCAAAATCGTCTTGGGACTTCGTAATCCATGAAGATACCCCTCATGAGCATGCTACAAACATGCTCCAACATAGCACTTGCATCCTAGATCTAAGCTCCGATGAGGATAACGAGAGCCGTGCTAGAAAAGAACGTGCTGAGGGTCGTGACAAAGAGAACGTCCCTCCTGCAGATGACATCAGCCAGACCTCCACTATTCGCTCTGCCATTCGTGCTAATGAGGATTCCATGATCATCGAAAAGAAGCGCTCTGTTCTTGCCGACCTCGAGGTCACCGAGTTTTATGCCGATGGTTATGACGAGACATCCATCTTCATTGTGCCTGCCGATGAAGACATCGAGAATGACGAAGCTCGGTCTACCGAGGCTTCAGTTCTTGCTCAAGGTGACGCTGAAGTTGCTCTACAAATTCTTGACAACACCACTGTCGAGGATGTCCTTGCACAGTCTGATGCTTCTCGGACTGTTGCTCCGTTAGAACCCACTGAGGGTTCTGATGATGAGATGTTCAACATCTGGGAAAGTGGTAGCGACAAGGGTGACAACAATGCTCCCGCTGGCGAGACTGCTCTTGCAGTCGAGTGCTGAAACATACATATGTACTTTTTTCCACCTTGTAATTCTATTTTTACCAACTTATATCATCAACAACGACAACAACAAAAACAACAAAAACAAGGCGTACATTGTTTCTTCTTAGCACCAGCGTCATTTCCGGAGTTTACAGTACGGGTATATGCTAGGCTGGTAGCGACTTGACATGATTCTTTATGGAACTAATGTCGGTATGGGAACGGGGAACTTTTTCATGGATGGTTCTAGGTGTTATATTTTTCGGATCTTTTTTCTTTCTTTCTTCAGTTTGTGTTTTACTTTTGCTTTATTCTTGTCATCTTAGGGACCTGATATCGGACTTCTTCGTCCCGTGGCGTTTTGAATATCTGGTTGTCTTTCTTGGTGGGTTGATTTCACCTTGTATTTAGCTTAGTATTTTCGCTTCTTGTGGTCGTTTTTATCAAATATTAGTCTTAGTTTCATGCCCAGTGGTAGCTGCTCGGCATATAAGCACTTCGTTGAATTGAAGTTCTTTTTGAAATACACTTGAAAGTTATCCAAACCTTCTGTTCTTTGTAATCTTGAAATATCTTCGTCTAATATGATTCCCAATACAGATAGCATCCGGTGTCTATATTTGGTATTGGTAGTACGTATATTACGTATCATCTAAATCTCAATACAACGCAAGGCTGAGTCTGCAGTTACTTCTGACGTAGATTATTTCAGCCGCATGATTTTCTCATGCCATCTAGATTCACAGCAATCGAGAATTCATTACATGATACTCATTCTAAGAGACTAAAAAAAGTCCCTTGTAAGCCCAGCACCAAAGCCAAACCCTAAGTTTGGTCATCAGCAAAATACCCAGATTTAATTCACTTATTAAAAAAGCAAGCACGAGACGGTAGAACGATAAATTCCTTTTTCTTTTTCCAAGATGGCATCTATCCACGACCTTGCTGCCGCTGCCATCGCAACATCTCCAGATCCAGAACACGCGGCAATTCTTTCGCTTGCATCAGCCACCAAGTCCATTGCCAACACTGACAGTGCTAAAAACCCCACTGAGCCAATGACTATGGAATCTATAGAGACGGCGGCACCAGTAGTCGCGACTACTCCTAGCGGTAGCACATCAACTGCGCCAACCACCTCTGAAGCGCCCATAACCGCTTCATCAATCGCTGCTTTATCTAATGCCATTGCTGCTACAGACGCCAATGATGCTTCTTCTTCTTCTGCCGCTGCTGCTGTAGATGTAGTGGAGGCTTTGCCAGGTACTGCGGCTCCAGCTATAGAGACCGAGGTGTTAGAAGCAGCTCCTGAAAAACCTATGACGCCTGTTCCGGCTGATGATACGGCGGCGACGGTGGCTCCGACTACACCTGGATTGCCAGAGACAGTTGTTCCGGTAAAGCGTGGTGCGTTGATTGTTTTGGAGGGCCTTGACCGGAGCGGAAAGTCTACTCAGGTGAAGCTTTTGCAGCATCGCTTCATTGAAGCTGGACGCAAAGTACAAGTAATGCGGTTCCCGGGTAAGTTTATCTCTTCCTTAGAGAGTGACACAGACACGTGAATAGTAAGCTGACTTCTAATATAGATCGTACTACACCCATTGGAAAGATGATTGATGCGTACCTTAGAAGTAATGCTAATCTGGACGACCATGTCATCCATCTTCTCTTTTCTGCCAACCGATGGGAAGCCGCTCGCAATATCATCTCGTTGTTAGGGTCTGGCACTAGCATTCTCTGCGATCGCTACTATTATAGCGGTATAGTTTACTCTGCTGCCAAGGAGAACCCATCACTGTCTCTTGACTGGGCTCGCAACCCTGATGTCGGTCTACCACGTCCCGATATCGCACTATTTTTGGATCTAGACGAGGAAAAAGCGAAGGAAAGAGGTGGTTTTGGTGATGAAATCTACGAAAAGGTTGAGATGCAGCGTAAAGTACGAGAGCTATTCCGGCTGCTCAGCAGTGGTGGTAAGAGCGATAGCACAGATGCAGATATTGCTATGGATGGCACTAGTGAAGTCAAAGACGATAAGCCATACAAACAGGAGGCTGAGGATTTGGCGATAATTGATGCTGGGGCTAACATTGAAGAGGTATCGGAGGAGATCTGGGCCAAGGTCACTGTTTGCTTGCAGTCTATCGATGAAGGTGCCGGTCCTATCCGTGTTATCATTTGAGTTTGCAATGAGATGTCCTGATTGGCAGGTTTATGATACCAAATTGATACTAAGATCACTAAAGAAGGTATGATGTAGCCATCGATGAACATGTACGGTGTAACAGAGCATTCACGCGTGATATTGATATCTGATGGAAAGTAAGATTATGGAACATACACAACAGGTCGTTGAGCCCGAGTGATATGTAGTACTGTAGTATTAAAACCAAACACACAAGCTAGCATATGGCATATAACTCGATGATTGAACTATATGTCATATCTATATATCGCTAAGAGATTGCGAGCCGTGTACAAAGGCTAGATATAGCAGTATATGTTTGAAGCCGAAGATGAAGGAACAACGATAGGAAAAAAGAGAAAAAAAAAAAAAGAATGTCATCTCGTCATCAAGGGATCCCGAGATGACGAAAGAAAAGAAACGCTATTGTTGAGATGAAGAATGATATTCCGTGCGTGAAGGTTGAAGAGAAGAGCGTGAAAGAAAAAGAAACAAAACCAAACGAATACAATCCAATGCCGGAAAAAAAAAACAATGTTCGTCGCTCTCGCTGTTGAAGAGAATGCCATATAAGATCGCGCAAAGTTCGTAGAAATGATGCAAAATGACTAGAAGGAAAAAGAAACAAAAAAAAAGTAAAAAGAGAAGGCTGCTGCTATTCACTCAAAAATGTGGCGTGACTGGAAAGAGGACATGAATTCTCGCATGTAAGTGGAGGAAAGAAGATGATATCTGACTTGCGTAACAGAAATGGGACCGCCAGTAGAGTGGTATGGGCTAGTTCGAGAGAGTGTTGAGAGATAAAGTATCACATAGTGCACTGTGCCATACCATACTAGACGCAATACCACCACACAGTAAGCAGACAGACACCCCTCAAGTGATTGGTATCCATCAGTACAGTGTTGAAGTAACGTAGAGTTGCGATACTACCGGTTAAGGCCAATCAAGCTCATGAACTCGTTGCGTGTCTTGCTCTTACGCTCAAAGCAACCAAGAACACAACTTGTGATTGTAGAAGTAGTCGTTTTCTCTACACCGCGCATGACCATACATAGATGGGCACTCTCCATGACGACAGCAACGCCTTGAGGGTTGAGGGCTTCCATGATTGCTGTGGCGACTTCACGGGTAAGACGCTCCTGGATTTGCAGGCGGCGACTGAACATTTCGGCAATGCGTGGGAGCTTCGAGATACCGACGACCTTTTCCCGTGGAATATAGCCGATGTGCATCTATAGTGAAACATGTTAGTCTATATCATAAACGCATATATGCTTGCTATGAAGTAGAAGTTTGTGTAGGCTTACTTTTCCGGTGAATGGTACGAGGTGGTGTTCGCACATGCTGAACAACTCAATGTCCTTGACGATCACCATCTCGTTGTGGCCCTCGTTGAAGATGGCTTGCTTGATGATATTTGGGACGGTCTCCTGGTAGCCCTTGGTGAAGAACATCATGGCCTTGGCGTATCTTTCGGGAGTATCCAACAGACCACTACGTTCAGGGTCTTCGCCGATACACTCCAGGATCGTTCTTACAGCATTGCTCATCTTCTGTATACGCGCATTCGTAGCAACCTCATCTTTGTCGTTGCGTAGGACCCGTGTATTGCCTTTGAGAACATATAGTTAGCTAATACGCACCACAATCACATGTAAAGCAACTCTAGGGATGGGGAATATAAGGGACGATTGTACAACATACTTTCGGAGGTAGCTGTGACCGCTTGAGAGCTTTGAGCAGCCAAGCTCTCGCCGTTAGTCTTGCGCTTGCTACGTTTGACTACTTCTACATTGTTGGCATGGCCTTCATTGGTGGCTTCGGAATTCGCAATATCGGCCTTTTCAGAAGCTTTACGCTTGCGCGACGAAGACTTTTCCTTCTTGGATTTCTTAGACGTGCGTTTCGATGTGATGCTGGTGGTTTCCTCGCTCGATGAGCTCCAGGATCCAAAACTTGAAGCCGACGTAACCGAGTCTGCCTTCAGCTTGTAGCTACCGTTGGCGATCGGCGAAGCAGTGGCGTCTTCTTGGGTGGCCATGACGATAGTTGTACACCGATGATGTGATGGTCTCCGTATCCGGTAAACGGAGCTTTGGTGAATAAAAACAAAGGGGATGGCGAGTAAGTCTAGCGCCTCACTCCTGATGGCGTGGAAGACCTAGGGTGTTTATAAGGGTAGACTCAGAATCGCTTACGTAGAAATGCCCGAATTACTGCTATGGTAGTGAGGGCTATGACGATAAAATCATGAAGTAGATTGAGAAGGTGAATTGTGTAGGAATACGAAATATGCTCTAGGGTGTGGGCGGAGAAGAATTTTGCAAAAGTTCCGGGCCGCTAATAATAAAAATTACGTGCCGGGAACTCTTGCTTTCAATGGTTTTATCTAGCTTTGTTCTCAAGAGAGAGAATGAAACTTTTTGTTGGTTTGCCGTTCAACCCAAAGTTTCCGCTCTTGAAGTGACTAACTTGCTAATTTGACCGATTATAACCATTCCTCAAGTAACTACCAAAAAAGAGCGAAAAAGAAAAAAAAAAGCTTATCTTATCGTGGTCCAGGCCGCATCAGGAACCTGGCACGCCATTCTTCCCACGCAAAAAAAGAGGGTTAAAAGAGAGCCATCGGGGGCTAATATACAAGGTTCTAGTTAGTAAGAGTCTAGAACGAAGTTTTCAAAGGGAGCACGACAATGCCATAACTTCCCATCATATGTCATTGCATGATGACCACAATGTATGTGATACCAAATGTTATGATTATGGTACAGTTGCAAGGCTATAGTTCATCGATGAGCTATCCATGTATACTTGATGAGGCGGGACATCGTTTTACCTGAGCATAACCCAATATGCATATCTTTTCATCAAAGTTTCTTGTGTCTTGTATTCTAAGCAGCCAGTGATGACACTATAATCTGATAGTATGCATTGCATGTCAAATAATCTTGACAACTCGGCATTGATATGTAGCTCGTTTAGCATAATAGTGACTGATTCCCTTACATATTACCCACAGTCGTGCAGATTTATACAACTAGTTATGTTGCACGATCACTTACAGAGTGCTCATGCAGATGGGTAATTCTCGGTTAATTAATCGCGCTTGTTGACGCGCACTAAGTAATTCAGGCGCAACCACTTTAATAAAGGCTAAGTCGAATCGCAAAGCAGTTTGCGGCGCAACGTTTTGCATAGATTATATTTATAGTTTGGTAGCTAGACTTGTCTGTGGTGCTAACCAGACATCATCTTTGGCTACCAGAGTCTAGCTAATCTTGAGTGGCATAATTAAAATATTTATTTCTATATTATTCCTAGAGCCGATATTCTTAGTTCCAGCCTTGCGATAACGATAACGATAGTGGTAGCAACGACTCGTTACTTCCTTTTTGTCCTTGTCGTTGAACCTATAGTTTAACATGGCGTCTCCTCCATTTGCACACTCACCTTCAGCCGCATCACCGCCGCTCTCTGGGCCCGGAAACCCATCAATATCGAAGAAACGAACTGCCGCCGATATGTCATCCGCACCGAAGCGTCGCAAAGCCTCAATAGCCTCGACCTCACACCCACTGCGCCAAACCTCGTTCGCCGCCGAAGCTTCCGACCGACGATCTCCCTCCGTCGATGCCATGAGTTTTGTTTCTGGCAGCCAAGTCAGCACTACCGATAGACCCAAGAAGAAACGGGGACGCAAAAGCAAGAAAGAGCTTGCCGAACATGCCTCGGGTGCAGATGGCAGCAGTGGAATTATAGGACCTGGGAGCACTGTTGGTGGCAGCAGCACCGTCGGCGGCAAAGACGGCGGCAAGAAGAATCAAGAAGAGGAAGACGAGCAACTCGGCCCCTTGCAGATGGAGTTAGTCGATTCTTCTGCTGGCACCAAGGAGAAGAAGCAGGAGGAGAATCGGTTGAGGGGAATGTTGGTTGAAGCATTTGATTCTGAACAATACAACCGATACGAACGCTGGAGAGCAGCCAAACTCACTGAATCTACAGTCCGCAAGGTATGTGCATTAGAATCGGTACTATATGACTGTCATCATAGCTCTAACTAGCACAATATTCCCGATACATAGGTCGTCAACGCCGCTGCTTCACAATCAGCTCCGCCTATGGGGATCCTAGCGATGAAGACAGTGACGAAGCTGTTTATGGGCGATTTGATAGAGTCCGCTCGCCGAATACAATCCGAATGGATACAATGTGGTGTAGAACCAATGGTCGAGCTTCTTCTACCACCACCCACCGAGACTCCAGTGGACGGTGAAACGCAAGCGGCTCAGCCTGTACCGGAAAAGAGACGTGGGCCATTACGACCAGAGCATCTACGCGAGGCTGCTCGACGATACAAAATCTCAAAGGAGGGCGGTAGTGTAGGTATGCAAAGCCCATGGCATACCCAACAACAAACGGGCGTGGAGAGGTTTTCTGTTCGCACAGGCAAGCGAATCTTCAAGTGAGCGAGCTCATGCTCTTCTTTGCTGTGTTTACGATGTGGGCGTTTGGGGATACTGGGTTGGATCAAGCATACAATATTTACTGACATTACATAAAAAAGGCGCGTCAGAACATGTGATAAACAGGCGTTCTCTTCATTTTCGGAGGGTGGGCTTTGGTTTTCGATAATCGTATAGCATATCTGTTCTACTTCTTACTCTAATTAATATCTACACTACTTGTACCCCTACCGCCCACTTCTCCCTTCTGCCCGTCTCTGAGCGACAGAACGACGGTTATTCTCGGGTATCCTATATTCATCTTGAATGCCCCATTGGCTTCGGAACCAGAAGGAATCTTGGCTTTGTCCTGGCTTGAGCATGCCTTGACGATCGACGCTTACGTCATCATCTTCTTCTTGTGCTTCTTCTACGTCCTCGGGACCTGCCAGCATAAGCATCCACACACGTTTTGCTTCCGCGTAAGCCTCATGAATCAGCCTAATAATTGCGAGGAAAGCATTTCCAATGGCCCGGAAGAACTTGCGGGTCTTGATGCTCCAGGCTATCATCAGCGTGAACATTATGAGGAAGGCCGAGATTGGGAGAGATATCAAGCCAACCTCACGGAACGAGGGTACGTCTGCCTGCCATTCTCTAGTATTCATGCCGAATAGAGATGTGAAGAAGCTAAGCGGTAGGAAGATTACTGTGAAGGTGGTGAATATCAAGACTGAGCGGCCTTGGGCACTAGCTAGATCCGCCTGCAGACGCTGTAAGCGGACTTCTGAGATCTGGGACCGACGTTGGACCATCTCTAGTAGCTTGTCGTATTCATCACGAGTAGTTGTGACGCGTTGCTTCATAGATTCAGTCCGTTTGAGAAACTCTTCAATCTTCTCATCGGCTTCTTTCAGGTAGATACGGCCGTATACGCTAAAGCTAGGCGTCACGCTATAAATCTCCTCGTAGCTTTTGATGAGCTTTTTGACAACCTCCTGCTGAGTGACTAGCAACAACGTGATAGTCATCAACTCATCTTCCAGATCACGCAATTCCAGCAGAGCGGACGTACTATCACGGTTCTCCTTTTCGATACGCTCATTCTCTTCTAGGTAACGCTGACGAATGGAGCCTTCGTTAGCGTGCTTGGCTTCCTCGATGCGCGCCTTTTCATTGCTATCGCTCATGCGGAACTTCTTGAGCGCTGAGGTGAGCTTCTCGGTGAGGATGCTGATGGCTTCTTCGAAGATACGGAAGACTTCTAGGTCTTGGTGTGAGGGTCGGTCGAGTAATACAGTCACTGTATGAAGGACGACGAGAGCAGCTAGGTCATAGGCATCTTCACAGCGGCGGGTTAAGTCAGCGTTGACGTCGTTGAAGATACTATCGCGTAGATCACAGCGCATATATAATGGACCCTCGTTAGGGTCACTCTCTCTCGCAGGAAAGAAGGTCATCAAAGTTTCTATGCTTCAGTTAGCGTATGACAGTTAGATGGTACTACATAGTAGGATATAACTTACTCGGCCCGATGGCCCACATCCACAGCTGGTCGACCATCAAGACATTGCCGCTGAGGAGATCTTTGGCTTGGTCCATGCCATCGTCTTCTCCCTTCTTCTTCTTAGAATCCGACTTCTGGGGCCCATGAGAGCTTGGCTTAGAGTTAGACGTCCCTGTGCTCACGGTGCTCCACGATGGTTGCGTGTGTGGCGTCTTGAGGCTCTCGAGATCCATTCTTTCAGACCCATTGAAGCGCTCCTTGGTCATCTTATACAGCATCTGGTCGTCGTCACGTGCCCGGGTATCATGGAGTGTCGGGTAGCCATACTGGTCCAGAGTCCGCCTACAGTTTATAGGGACCTCGTATCCAAGGTACTTCCAGATGGTCTTGAGTTCCAGAGAATCAATGTTCGCCATCTTGGCTGGCACTGGGTGACATCTGCCGCGTTTTGTACGCTTTCGAATAAGCTGACGACGGCGTACGGAGGTGGGATAGAGATCGTAGTGGAGGTACGGCATCAAGACAGTGAGATATGGTTCTGACGCCATGATTCTAGGTTTGTTTGGCAGGGGAGATGCTGTCTCGTGTTAGTATACATATTGGTGTTTGAAGAATTAGGGAGACTTGGGCTATTGAAACTCACATTCAATGTTGATCATGACGCTTGGCTTCATAAACGAAGCATAGTGCTGGGCGTGACGGCCTTTGTTAAACTTGGATGCCCAGTTTTCATTGCTGAATATTGCGTCAACATCGACGTCGTATTTCTCTAGAGTTCGTAGAACTTCCTATATGGAGAGGTGTGCCACCCAAGTCAGCATGAAGTTCCACCACGAAGTATATAGTACTCTAAACTTTTGTTTGCTTACCTCGACCCAGATTGGATTGTTGTGGGCCAAGTGCACCCACACATATTTCTGTGATCTAGCATCTGGTTCTACTGTGCCTAACAATGCCGAATTCTCATGTCTTGCATAATCAAACGGTCCAATAAACGAAAGCCGACGCTCCTTGGACATGGGCCGCAGCATATCGTATCCCGACCTGATAGATTCATGCACCGAGAGTGCCGGTGATCCATCACTATGAGCCGCTCCAGAGTCTGTATGGGTTAGAGCTGCCATATCCCGACGTTCCCAGGTCTCTGCTGCATACGAAGGTACAGCTACCAAGATGTCTGATCGTTTTGGCCGCTGAGCTTCCGAGTCGCTGTGACGACCAGATCGGCCTCGCTGGAGGGGGCGACTTTGGCTACGCGGAGCGAAGTTCCGTGCTTGGGAAGTTACGACAACTTGGGGTGCGAGCTGGTCGGTTGACGTGAGTCCTAGACCGACCAAAGGCCCATTAGTGGGTGGCGGATCTACCATGGCCCCTTCTAGGGACATACCAAAGTCTGGAGGGGCGTGTAGGTTAGGCTCGGAGTTGCGCCAGTTGTAGCGCGAGAAGACCGGGTTTCCGGTGGCGGGATAGTGAGCAAGCCGCTCATCGAGGCTTTGTTGGGCCCCCTTTTGCAGGAAATCGTGGAGGTTCACGCGGGTCGACCAGGTGCGAATAGTGCTGCTCATGGGCTGCGTTCCATGGAGAGACTGTTCAGAAGGCAGGGGATCTTCGTAGAAGCCGTGGACCTCCACCATGACACTTTGGTATAAGCCAAGTGAGTGGTGCTTCTTCTGCGAGAGACGATGAGCTCGCTTTATATGAAAGATGAGGTCTTGTAGGAAGACATGTTGTGTATGCTTATCCTTGACACCAAAGGACGCACAACGTTCGTGATTGGTCTGCAACGGAAAGATCTTTTCCTGTCGAAGTCCTAAGATGGCGGAACGGACAAGCGTGAGGGGAGTGGTCACTTGTGTGGGAGTCTGTATCATGGGATCTGTAAGGGGCGCAATACAGCTCCCGTTCGGAGTATTTGGAATATAAATGATACGTGAGTCTTCCGTCTCATAGAATGTCCAGATCTGCATGTCACTACAATTCTCCTTGAACTCGTCATTCAGCTGAAGAAGTAGATTGCTTCCACTACGAACTTCGGCAGTTATTAGCGGGCTTAGCTCGCTACTCAAGTGGAGGATCTCCTTGATACTTGGGGCAACGTTCAGCATCGACAAGTAACTTGAGCCGCGATGAGGAGTTCCTAAGATAGTGTCCGTGTTAGTCTTATGGCAATAGATAGATGTAGAAGTAAGGAGATCATTACCAAAGAAGGCAATGCCATAGCAATCATGGAAGATAGACCGATATTGCGCATCTTGCGAGGCCTTTATCAAGGCTAGCTTGACCACCAGTCCGCCGATACTATGGCACATAAAGAAGATTGGCCGCGAAACATTGGGAGACTTTCGTATAGCTAAAAGCTGTAGCAAGAGAGTATCGGCAAGCGAATCAAGCGTTGTTGTCTCTTGCATATCAGGGTGCTTGACCAGGAGAATACGGGCTTCAGGAGCTTCCTTTCGAATATCTTCCCGGATCCATGACGGCGCAGTCGCAAAGTTAGGCGCCAGATTAAGATTCTCAGACTTGGACGGATGGAGGTTAGGGTTCTTGGTCTCGTGCATATCTCGTCGGCCATAGTCACGATTGCGTCGTTCACGAGCCGTAATATGCGAGCCTCCATTGGGCCGCTTACCATAGTGACTCAAGAATATGTTGGTATCGCAGATCCAAGTGGTGAAACGGTCCTCAACGCCGGGACACGGCACTCCGATGATGCTATATCTAGTTAGCTACGTCTCCAGGGAAAGCTATGGGATGCGGTCCAGGCTATCTCACTCTACTGTTGTGCTGTTTTCCGGGCTTGTCGGGCCTCCGTCCGTCGCTACAAAATAAGTTGTATGTTTGGCTCGGCTGGCGTCGTCCGAGCCTGGCCGTTGACGTCTATTAGATATATCTGACGGTCGTTTCTTCTCATCTTGATATTCAGCGGACTGTGATGAGTGTAGCGACGAGTCCGAGATCTTTGGCTCACAATTATCATAAGAGCCGTTGAGGGTGCCCTCATTAAGCTCCGGGTCAGCTTCTTCGTCTTGAGTTGCTGCTCGCAGATCAGCGGTTCTAGAGGTCATAAGCGGGAGACTCATAGCTCTGTCTATATTATCTGGTTTGAGTAGAAAGAACAGCTACTAGCTGGAAGAGTAGGACGGGCTCGGCTTTTTTTATTCTTTGCTTCGTCTTCTTCTATCTTGCTTTCACGAGCGTGTCTCTAGGGCTCTGTCTAGCTGTCGTTGCCACTTCTTAGCAAAAAGACCAGAAAGTTATAGAATATAGAACGATAAAGATGAACTAGAGAGCATGGGCCAATATATACGACGGTTTCACAGACGCTATCTGGGATATACTGAATCAGGAGTTGTGAAAGAGGAGAGAAGTTGTCTCGTCAGTCGTCTTATGAGATCACTAAATAGAATTTATTGAGATGAGAAAAATGTGACAAGTGATCGTTATATTTTGTTTCTATAAATCTGTGTCTGTATATACATATAATGAATATTGAATCGTCTAACACACCTACCCTGTTGTTGGAACTTTAGTTGCCCGACAAATAGACTCGGCTTGGGGTTGAGGAAACATATGCACTTTGAGCTTACACAGTCTGCCTTAGTCTAAAACTAGCCATGCTTACATATATAAGCCACTGTAAGTTGCCCATTCAAGCACCGCCCAGAGTGATAATACGCCCAATAGAGCCTATGGAATTATAAACAGAGCAAGGCTTCTGACAGGACAACGCCCTAGTTGGAAACCTCCGGTGATGTTGTCAGCCGGCAACTATCCCGACCTTACAGGATGAGGTCCCATCTTTGATCGTCTTCCTCTCAAGCTCGACCTATCACGTCGAATAAATACAGGCTGCCACAGTATAGTCGTAGTCTTGTTCTTCGTATCGGTCACCAACACCCAAGCCAGCCAGATTCATAAGTCTCGTGTCGAGATTGTCATAGGCAAGAGAAGAGCCAGCTGAGTCGTCGAGACTACAGAATAGTCACCAGAGACGAAGAATTCCAGCTGCCAAAGCAGGAGAAAGGGCTTGTTTGGTATTGTGTTAGTGTGTGCTGTGGGATTGATGGTGCAGCGACTGTAGCGCTATTCCGCAAGGATGAACAACCCTTTTTAAACCCGGCAGATGGCGCCCACATGACGCCTATATCTAGCAGTGTGACAGGGGGTTCAACGACGCAGATGACCCTGAAAAAGTGAGGGAAAGTAGAAGCAGACTGTTGTAAAAAATTCCATGTAAATATATGTAGTTGTATTTGTATACGATGTACATATGTACATCAACTGTATGCAGATACTGGAGGTTATCACTAGAGATCTTGTAATATCCAGATAAATTGCACTTATCATTAGACAGCCGCGATACTGCCGATTGTGTCTTGTGTATCGTCATGTTTGCTACTACCTCGAAGACAACAGCTCGAGATTGCTACAACTAGTTAGTCATTTTTACCTATCTCCATATGTATTTGTGATAGGCAAGTAATTCACCGTTATATGTATTGGGAGGGGTTCGCCATGTGTTCAATATATCATGTGCTCAAGTCCGCGTAATAATTATTGTAGATTCCTCATCCTTACTTACATATTCTCGTATAGTGAGACTATGTACATTTGTAAAGGTCAGTCTAGGTTGTAGCATGTACCGTAAAGGCGGATGAGTACAAAAGATTCGTTATTTATACACGAGGCCTATGTATCAGGCCACAGGCCTATAGATGGCCAACTATCATACATGCTCTTTGAGAGCGGTCAATTTTGGGACTCTGGCATCTTCCGACATCCGTAAGTCTTGATGCTGCTCAAGACTATATTGCCAAGGTCTATTTCTTAGCCCTTATCTTGCTGCCACCCTTGGCACCACCCTTCGCGCCGCCTTTGGCTTTCTTAGCCTTCTTGCCCTTACCTTTACCCGAGCCCTGTGCCTTGGCCCGGGCTGCTGCCACCCATTCATCCTCAGTGCCCTCCTCCTTGCGCTTCTCAGCCGCCACCTTCATACCCCTAAGGTAGCGCTCACGGCTCCAACGGCGGTGGCGGAAAAAGGCACGTCGACTCTTGAAGCGCTTGAGCTGCAGGCCCGTCGTCTCTACCAGACGACCAAGCGCCCATGCGCTCTCGCGATAAGTGTAGTCGTCTTGTAGTTGTAATACCTGCGACTTTTCGGGCTTGTGTTTGTTAACACGCGTCACCGCGTTGGGGATGCCGCTAGCACTAATCTCGGGCTTAGGCGCCGCCGCCTCAATCTTGACAGGGACCATGCCGAGACGACGCTTGCTCTCAGCGTGCTTAGGGTATGGCAAGGTGTCTTCCTTGTTGAAAACAACACCAATGTACTTGCGATCAGGATGCCGTAACGGGTCTCTGTAATATTTGACGTAGCCGCTAACAGCAGCGTGAATTGTATGATCACGGCCCATTAATGTGTTCTCGCCGGGCCACCAGAGAGTACCGTACTGCTTGTAGATGATATTTCCGGGTACCACAAACTGGTCTATAGAGTTCAAAGAGTCAGATATTGTTTAAGTTATTATACAGCCTTTAATGGCAAGGGCCCAGAAGTTATCATACCTCCAGTGCGCTTGGCACCCATCTTCTTGGGGTGTGTTCTTTTTGGTCGATGCTTGTAAGCACCCTGGGCTTTGACAGAGGCATGTCTGCGGCCTTCTATCAGAAGATTGGCAGCATTCAGATTCCACTGAGCCGATAGCAATGGCCGCTCCCGTATCGCCAGTAGACTTGAGGCTATGGATGGTCTAGCGAGCCCCGAGACAGCGACAGCCAATGGCCGCTGCAGCTGAGACAAGTTCAGCATGAGTGGCGGAGAGATATGACAAGAGAAGCCGATGGCTTACTGGCTCCTTGAGTCTGGTGAGAAGGTGTGGTGTTTTGGCGAATTGTAGACGGGCCGAAGAGACGATTGGCCGATATTGAAATTCGGAGTAGAGCAGCCGTGATCTAGACCGTTTTTATCGAGTCGTCGAGGCGTTGTTTGGGGGTTTCGCGGTCAGATCCAGCTTCAATGCCCTTCGCAATGGATCGCTCACGATTCCACTGCGGAAGAAAACGAAGTTCTCACGGCGCCTTCTATTGGCTAACTCCGTCCCACTATGGGAGGCTAATTTGGGGGACTGGGGTTGCTGACTAAGTCCATAGGTTACTGATAAGATAAGGATTCATGGATGTTTTACAACTAGATCCCCATCCATCCAGCCTGGCTCTAATTATATTAGTGCCAGCATAGCATCATCGTAATCGCAAATCCAACCAACACCCATCGCGAACACCATTACCATGAAATTTTTCGGACTCATCTCATTCTTCTTCTTTTTGGGCATCGCCCAGGCCCAGTTTGGCGACTTCTTTGGCCAAATGTTCGGGAACCAAAATGGCGGCAACAATGGACAACGTCGTCAACAACAAGCTTCTAGCGACTCTGCCGGCTATCGCCAGCTTTATGATTCATGTACGCACATCAATTCACCAATTCATAACCGAGTCAAACTCATACTTACACTTTTACTAATGTCTATTTTCTTTCTTTTGCTTCACAGATGCTTGCGAACACTATATTTGCCCCGATACTCTAGCCTGTGTCCACTATCCTCACCATTGCCCTTGCCCATGGCCCGATCACACTGATAAATATGAGCTGGGGGAGTCAGGCCGTCTCTGTGTTTCCAAGGGTGGCTTCAAGTCTAGGGAAGCTATCAGCAAGATTGAGCTAGCAAGACAAGGCAAGCTATAAGTCACCGTAACGTCGAACTACCCAGCATGTCTTTTCGTCTTTCTTATCCTCCGTCTACCTTAAACCCAGCCTCGATTGTGGAATTACGCCTACAATATTAGAAACAAAAGTCACAATGTACATACACATATATATACTGAAATACTCAAGATCTTGGAAAATAGACCGTTATTGTCCATTTTTTACTTTTTTGCATCGTTGAAATACGACAATCTAAGCTATTCTTTGTACAATTCAAACGCCCACTAACGCCGTAAAATACCATGGTGCCATTCATACATGCTTATCATGACAGCAATCGGAGCTTTATTTCAAGTGTCTGATTACGCTCCATCAGCGCGCGGCAAGGCAGGCATTGCAGGAGCATCATCAAGCTCTTCATCCTCGTCTTCGTCGATTTCATCGGCATGCGCAAGTAGCGCAGCGACATCCTTCATCTCGTAGTGTTTCTTGCGCATCTCCTCGAATTTTCGGTGCTTCTCTTGTTCTTCGGGGGTCATGCCAGAAAGCTCGTCGTCGTCATGACCGCTAGCGGTATCATCGACATGAACGGCCTTAGGGGAGTGCGGCACGGGCTCAGGGACAGCCTCTTCGGGCTCGCCTAGCGACATGCCAGGAATCTCCTCGTCCTCCTCGTCATCCTCTGGGTTGTAATGGGGAGCGTAGGGAGTCTTGGGCTCGTCAATCTTCATCTTGGCAGTGCGCTCTTGCTCAGTAAGATATAGGTTGGCCTCGTCCCATTTCAGACGTGGGGAGTTATCGTCGAGGTCAGCAGCGTGCGATAGGCGGCGAGTGGCGGGATGGCGGGCGGCAGAAGATGAGCGGCGAGAACCAGCGTTGATTTGCGTGTTCATCTGTGTAAGTTCCCGATCATTCTTGGGCGAAATTGGAGAGACAGGTGGTGGTGAAGCACAAGAAGAGCCATTCTTGAGGATACCTGGTGGAACGATATTAATCAGCAACAACGATCTTGCTATCTTGAGCTGGAGAAAGCTAAAACAGGATGTATGACATACCCTTTGGTCTTTGGACCTCGGCGCTAGGGACAGGGACGTGTGATGGCATAGTGAAGTGATATTTTAACTATGGGTTTGGATGATATCCCGAATTGAAAAAATAAAAAGGAAAAGAAAAAGAAAAAGAAAAATGCAAAAATGCAAAAATGCAAAAATAATTTTGTTATTATTATAAAAAATAAAAATATAAATAGGGAAATAAAAGCCCAAAAGAATAAGGAAATAAAACGGTATTGATGGACTGAATGGCAGGCCACAGAAAATAGATGCGTCAGCGACTGTATTGATGGCTGAAAGAACGCGGGGGTTCGCTAGAAAGGTCGTATGCAAGCCGTTCTTGGAGGGTTGATAGTAGGTAGTATTTTTTGAAGAGGCAAGGAAGGATGTAGATATGATTCGTGCAATCGATGGTTTATCAGGTGAGATATTGCTATATATGTAGGTGATTGTGATCAATTTGATTTTGATTATCACAGGGTCCAAAGATGGAAAGATAGACGAGGGCGAAGTAAAAAGTCACTGCTTATATTCCGCTGTAGCGGAAACGCAGGTAAGATATCTGTAATTCCTGATGGTTGGGTTAGACAAAGTCTGGCTTGTAACAATTTATAGCAAGCAATCCAGCGATTTTAGTGCGGCAACTTGGAGTACCGGCTTGTGCAAATAGTCGTGCGAGTCTAGGACGAACAAGAAAATAATTTATACCTGTACAGTATGGAATAGTGGAAGTGGTTATGGTCTGTGATAACATACCGCGATATAGGCATCAACTATCTAATGCAGCATAACATCCAACTTTGGGTCTCCTCTTTAGTTTCTTGTCTTCTTGTGTGGATAGCGTAACGTAAAGCAAAGATACATTTTTGATGGGTTATACTACACCGGACTTCGCCGTCTGTTCATCGGCATATTACCATCAACTACAACGATGTACTTCGTATATATGTATCTATATTATTTCTTTCTCCAAACAAGAAGCTTCCATAGAAATCTACAGATAGAGGGGTAGTTTAGTGGATCCTATTATCCTTATGGTGTTTGAGGTAAAGGCAAAAAATATGGAACAAGTTGGTTTACAGGGTTTATGTAACCCTAACATATCGCATTAGCTACATGTAGGTATGATATGCTGATCTTTTGTTATTTGTCCAGTTTTCATGAAACATCACCAAAATCCTGATACTCTAGTGATGACAAGCAACTTAATGCCTCGTTGAAAGCTCTTAATGATTTATAGAAAACTAAGCTACCGTAAAAAAAATTACTTACGATGTGGCATGAATGATGGAGTTGCTCTTATAGCTTAACATGAGACGCCACTTCATCCCTGGACCTAACTTCAACACCGACCGGCCCCTCTTTTCCAAATCCCGCGAGAATAACATTCTGCCCATCGCCATGTCTGCCTGAGCCCTTCAATTCCGGTCCGGGCTTATCCAAAGCCATGACGACTCTACCATCCGCCAATTTTGCCACAGCTTTAGGACTGATCACCTTATCAGCCCACGATGTCTTCGAACAGTCGTCATCTCCACCTTGAGGCTCTCGCAGGAAGTGTAGTAGCCGTTTGCGTTGTTGTTCTATCACGATAAACTTTGTTTGTGCATCACTATCGCTATCTTGTAGACCTGGCATATGTGCGGCGATATGGTAAAGAAGATACATCTGCGGTGGAAACAAAACAACAGCTCCGTCCGCCGCTGCGCGGATCCAACGCAGGGCATCGTCAAAGCGTGCCTCGGTGTGTTCGACCCCGCCATCTGAAGTCGGAACAATGATCTTATCGTCGATCGATGTGGAGGTGGGCATTAGATAGATGTACATCTGTGTAGTGAAGCGCCGTTTCACAGCAGCGGGGGTGACCCACCGCGTAAAAGGAATTAGTCCTTCAACATGTGCTTGCATCTGATTACTCGCAAGCCATTCCGGGAACGATATTTGCTGGCTATGGATCTTATGTCTCGCTTCCTTAGCTTCTTCATTTGATACTGTGAAAAGCGTAGATTCACCCTGTCGCTTGGCAAGTAGAATGCCACTCTCTTCGAAACACTCTCGAATTGCAGCCATGCGATAGACTAGGCTGTCTTCATGTAGCCTGATGACATCATTAGGAAGCTCGCCGTCCTGCGAAGCGTCAACGTTTCCACCAGCAAAGACATGCGCGGAAGCAAATGACTTGGAAGATTTAACGCGGTGTAGAAGCAAAACTTGGTTTGTGGGTGAGATAAGGATTACACTGTGGATGTTAGATACTATGTAGCGCAAGCTGATTGTCTATGACCTCATTGTAGCAAATACCTAGCACTGGGCCGAATGGCAGATGAAGGAACGTTGGCCATCGTGCTGGCGGAATTGAAGGCACGGAATATGGTGGATTCTGTGTATCAGTTTTAATTGAGGTAATCATACGTATCTGCCGCGGTATGACATACTAGGAGGGCAACGAAGCTGTGATTGTCGAATACAGGGTGCAAGACACCGGAACTTTAGATGATGGTTCATGCTGTATTTGGGAAAGCTATCCAAGTAGACTAAGGTCAAGACCGCAAGTTTTGCCAATCGCTACGATATGGCTTGGAGAATGCACATAGTCTTTAGAGAGACTGGTGGTACCGAGGCTGCTTAGACGAGTTCTCCAACTGTCAGAAGGGAGTCCACTATAACACAACAACTACGTCACAGGGTCTTATGGGAATTACAGAGGGTGGTAATGATGGTATTATACTCATGGAATTCGTAAAAGAAAAGAACTTTAAGTTTTTAACCGCAACACATCACGCATATCGTCATTTATTGACGTACAGAACATATGCGATATGTCACAACCGGTCCGATATATTTCTAGAGCCGCTTACGCTCTTTGCCTTTTCGTGTTTCTCGCTGTACACAGCATATGCTTTTGGATTCACACCATGCTTTGACATCTTCGGGTGATACTTCGGCATCATGTCCAACACGGCTCAACGCACCGGTATTTAGCCATACAGTGAGATCCTCGTACACTATTGGATCGAAAAGGAGTATACGATCATACCATGACGGGTGTCCCGGATCTTGCGTTCGGGGAGCTGTCTGTACAGCAGCAGAAATACTATCAAACATGACTTTCTTTTCTGTTGCTGAATCTATGGCGAGAGATAGATCACCTATATGAGTCTGGTCTCCGTCGTGTACTTCATCCAAGTATCCGTTATCTGTGATTGTAGAGTCTTCCAGAGATTCGTGTGCGAAAGGAGACCCAATGTCCATGTCCGAGTCTTCAGAGTCCGAAATCTCAATCGTAATTTGGCGAGACGAACTAGGACGAGTGGGTGTTGAAGCTTTCGTGATGGCAGACAAAGCCTTGCTTTTGGCCTTGGTTTTTGTCCCTCTTTTTGGTGATTCGATAGATATCGAGGATTTTGTGTCCTTGCGAGGCCTTCCACGCCCTCGCTTTGGCGGAGATGGTGCCGGAGAAGGAGAGGAAAACATTGATGGCGGTGGTGGTTGTGCAGATGGTGGGGGTGTCATCGATTTGATAGAACTGGCACTACCTCTTCGGGAGCGAGGTTTGGCTCCCGGCGTGGTATAAAGATCTGGATTGGGTTGACGCCCAGTGCTGGCAGAGCTCGTACCGAAATTTGCTCGAGATATGGAGATACATGTTTTGGGTTTCGATGTTGAACTAGCTCGTTGACTAGCGTAGCAGGTTTTCAATAATTGTATCATATCAGAACGTCGTGTCATAGATTTAAATCCAAACTGTGTGACACGCTGAGCTAACTGAATGTCTGTCATGAGCTCAAGGCGAGATATTGCAATATCATGAGGTGGCGAAGACATGTGGGTTCCAAACCCAGTAGGCGCTATCGTTGCTTTAGGACTAGCTGGTGCCCGCTTCGTAGAAGAAGATCCAACTAGAGGTCCCCTTGGCGATGATCTTATAGGAAGTTGAGGAGAGCTCTGAAGCTTGACAATAACGGGCGATGATGGCGCTTGCGGGTTGTTATCATTCGCGGGTTTCGGATCAGGTATTATAGTTGGAGACAGCATAACATGGAAATCGGGAAATTCGCTATCTTCATGTTTGGCCATAGGTGATTCTTGTAGGGGCACAGGTGCTATCGCCTTCTCTTCTACCTCAAATGGGAGTGACTTGTTGACGTTGTCACTATTCCGACTGATGACAGTGGTATCAGTATCACGAAGATCAACGATTCCGCTCTCATCATCACGAGATGCTGCAAGCCAAAGTCTAGTCTGTCTTATAGGTTGAATCTCTACTTCATCATCAAACCAACCTAAAATTTCATCTTCTGTAAGACGGGTTGACTTTTCGATCGCAAGTTGGATATCACGAAGATCTGAAGGCGATTCTTCTCTCACAAGCTGACTTGATGTCCCAAATACAAACTCTTGAGTATCAGCTTGCCTCATAGCAGTGTCAGGGGACCGAAGAATCAGATCCTTATCTATAAGTTTCTCTTTCCTCTTCCGCTTGGGTTTCGCAGACTTGATGAAATCTTCACTAGACTCGGTGCCGTTGAGGCCTGGGTCTTGGTACCCCGCCATAAAGGTAAGGTCGATGATTTCATTGTTACTATATTGAGCAACAGCGATGTCAGTCAGAGTAGAGACCTTTTTGCGTGGAGCCCTGACAGTATTGTGAGTTGCTGGATTGTCTGGAGGAACCGGGGGAGGTGCTATATCCTCAAGTTTCCTTTTTTTGACACCCGTTTGAGACGGAGAAGTATGTTGACAATTGAAGGCCTCTCCCAGGTTTGCGAATACTCCTTTACCCTTTCCACGGCCTTTATTATCTTCTGAGTCTTGAGACGAGACCTTTTCGACATATTTCCCTTGTCGTGGCGGTGTCCACAACTTTCGTCTAGGAATGGCTGCTTCAAGGTTGAGTGGAGCGAACACATCAGCCGCTTTTTGGATAGGGGCGCTATCTACGACAACCTTCTTAGCAGCAGGCTTCCGTTTGGGTTTTGATATAGTAGCATCATCCAAAAGCTCTTGGCCTTCAGCAGCTGGAATCTTACGAGCTCTTGATTTTCGGGGCGCTTTGGGCTTCGGTTCTGCTGTTAGCCCGTCACCAGTCTCCTTCTTTGCCCGAGGCTTGCGAGGAGCTCGGGGCTTCTTAGGCTTGGCAAAGTCGCCAGCCGAGACCTCAATAATAGAGGCATCAGCGTTGGTGGCATTCACAGGAGGGTTCAGAGGTACACTTTTTGACTCAGTCGGGATAGGCGGCACCTTTGGATGATTGACGATGTCTTGATTCCCAGTTGGCGCTCTGCCAAGCAAGATGTCTAGGCTGACAAGATCGTCAGGTGAAGAAATTCGCGATCTAGACATGATAGAGGGAGGTGTTATATGTCTAGCTAATGCATCTGATATTGATGGACGTGTTAGCAGGGCGCTGAAGGCCCTGATTAACAGTACTGGAGCAAAAGATCGTTGAAAAAAAGAGAAGCTTTCATGCATATTACGACACATAGGCAGCTTGAAATAATAGCATGATACTTTAGTCGAGTATCAATTGCTATTATCCATGACGTCAACCGAGTTTGTTCACAACTTAACTACGCGTGATAAATGGAAGGGAGCGCGTAAAGCCGGAAGTTCACCGAAGTCCGGTTTCAAGGTCCCACATATCTCGCCGCGAGAAAGGAACGAAGTCACATGACCCCAAAGCCTTATGCCAATTTCAGTTCACGTGACCCAGCCCTGGCTGCCCACAGACTTCTCCCACTACGGTGCATCTGCCCCACCAGACGCTAGCGGTGCGAAATTCGACTCGAAATTCGATGTACTGGTTTGGTTAAGGCGGTTTTTGAATTTCCCACGATCTCTGAATCCCCTCTATGAACCAACCGAACCTTTTTTCCTTCGATTCACACATATAGACAAAATGCAGAACGACAAGGGTGAAATCGTGGACCTGTGAGTTAATCTCTTGTCTTATCATAATCACCGAATAATCGATATCGTGCGAATTCTTTATCTCTTCCGACGCTTTCTCATCCACGACGACATACCGAAACTTCATTGATACATCGACGAATCTCGATGGCAACGATTAGTCAAGATCCCAATATGCTTGTTTCGATATGACGAATGAAAACGTCTTTACAGCATACCATGCTTCATTTTCGAGATACATATGTCTACTACGGCAATAAGGCGCTATGAAGAGACTTGGGAATTCGCGACGAACTATCAGGCCACACATATACAAGATTGAGACGAAATACTGACTCAGTATCCCATTCATTAGTTACGTCCCCCGCAAGTGCAGCGCCACCAACCGCATCATCAAGGCCAAGGATCACGCCTCCGTCCAGATCTCCGTTGCTAAGGTTGACGAGTCTGGCCGCGCTATCCAGGGCGAGAACCACGTCTACGCCATGTGCGGCTTCATCCGTGCCGTTGGTGAGGCCGATGATGCCCTGAACCGCCTGGCTCAGCGTGACGGTTTCCTAAAGAGCGTCTGGAACCCCGTCAGATAAATTATAGGATTTCATTACTTGGACATTTGGAGCATGAAAAAAGGGTATGCCAACAAACCTCCTAACCTGCCCGCGTTGCAACATCCCTGCACTACTGGAAAAAAAAACATAGGCCATGTCTATAAATACTGGGACGCTCCCATTTCTTCGAGGGATTGTTTTCTTTCCCTTAACACCCACGAACGACAATTCGAGCCAACTCACGACGAAATACCCCTAAAAGCAATATGCTAACGTTATTTCAGGCAGATCTGATTCAGGAACACGGCATGAAGTGATGACTATATCGGATACCCTCAAAACGAGGCGTCTGGCTTTCTTTTAGGGATTTCAATTGAACGAATTAAAAAAAAGAATATCTACCTTTTCTTCTCCTCTACTTTTATGTTTACATGTATGAATAATGACTTCATTTTGGCATATGAATGTGACTCTATTGATGTTAAAATCGTGCCATCGCATCATATGCACCATACCTACTATCTAATAATTCATTTCCTACCCCCAAAAAATTACATCTGTAACTAACATCGGCTAGCCAAGCGTTCTCGGAAGAAAAGCCTGCATAGGCTTCAACCCGTATCCGAGGGCGTCGAGGCTGTTAGAAGTCTCCAGGCCGTATATCAAAGCTCTACGAGCTCAATTGGCCTTGAAAAAGCTGCACCAGCTCAGACTGTTTGTTGTAGTACAGATACGGGTCAAACAAAATATCACCTTAGTCATAGAATATATATATACTCCTAACTATAGATGATGATTTAGTTAATGGTAACATGGATCAAAACTGTCACCACCATCGGCATTAGTATTCCGAGGGTATTGTTCCTATTAACTACCTAAACTTTCTAGAATAATATATAGTTATGTACATATAAATGCTATCCATAATGAAGCTTCTAGTAGTAAAGACTCGATTAAGTGTGGAGACTGTATGCGCGATGATGTAGTTGCCATTCATGTGAAGTTTAATAGAGTATATACAAACCCTAAGATGACAAAAGTTTTCCTCAGCCTCACTTATCATTTGTTGTAGCAATTCACGATAGCAATATTCTACTGTATTCTATACACCTATTTTCCAGCATTATTTTCCTTGCAAGGATTCTCTTCAGCTCTGTCTGACTAGTAATGAAGAATCACGGTCGCGTGCATGATTAAGTGTCAATTTTCATCCGTTGCGCGCGTCATATATGATGAAAGATGGAATGATTATCTATCATTGAAATCGTCATATTTATATATATCATCTTCACTACAGGAGCCTATCAAATTTACTCACCAACTCTCGTTTCACCAACTTGAGATAAACCAATACCTGCCCAACATGTCAGAGCCAGGCCCTTGGAAAGCACTGCCTCTAGAAGTTGGAAACAGTGTTCCCTTACTCCTTTCTTCATACTGCTTCGCAAACTCTTCATACAAGGTATTCATTACTGATCTTTCCAACGTATGGACGGAATGCCTTGACCGAAAACAAATTTGCATGCGTGGATTTCGCGAAGATACCAGCATCGACCCTAGTGATGGCGAAGAAAACATGTCAGCATTCCTCAATTGTCTATCACGAGCTTTCAATGAGGACGAAGATGGCCATGATATAACGAGCATGACTTTGTCGCCTGGAATCCCACCAGATAGTTCAAACAGCAGCCAGACACCTGTTGGCTCAGGCGGTCTGACACTAAATATCACATGTCAACTGCCATCGCAGCTTACGTCAAAGCCTCTTAAGTGGAAGGTTTACCTCACCAAATGCCCACAGCCTACCATCGCATCACGGCTTATCCTTCCTTTGATAGAGGCCCAACGCACCAAGGAGGCACAGACAACAACTCTTGTATCTATGATCCAGCAAAAAGACGCTATCATCGCAAAGCTGCTGGACAAGCTTGAAGCTATCGGCACTCCCCTGGAGAATGTGTTCACGGTAGCAAACACCAACAACCGCAAGTTTACTCGTGAAATGGCCCAAGAACGAATAAAGGGTCTTGCTCCATTTGAAAAGGAGGAATGGCTAACGAGGTTTGATGGCGAAGCTGACAGCCCACAAGATGCAGTACATCTAGTGGAAGACACACTTGAAAATATTCATCTTGGTCAAGCAACTGTTAGCTTTGACAATCAGAAAGAGCTAGATAACTGGTGGCTCAACATTCCAGATAACGCTGGAGGTCCTCGTGCCCCTCGATCACGAACATCAAAGGCGCCCGTATCTCCAGGGAACCGAGAGTCTACTAGAGATGTACCACGATATACCACACAGTACAGCCCCTCTAGCACTCGGGATAGAAATGGTCCCAAAGTTGAGTCTTCGCTAGATAGCTCACCGGCATCGCCCACTAGAAGGAGTGGTATTGGGCGAGTTACGAGACCTTCAAAGCCTTCTTTACGAACAAGCGATGAAGATGACGGGTTTGAGACACTACGGCCTTCTACACCACCCCAAGCTCAGCGACAACAGGCACAAGATCATATCCTCGCTTCATCACCGCTTGTAAAACCAACACCGAGCAGAAGAATTGGCACAATAGGAAACATTGGAAAGATTGGTGGACGCCCCAAAGCAGTTGCAGTGGTACCTGACGACGATCCGACCATGTCTATGGGAGAGGACTCATCACCAGTTCGTCCCCCTCCAATACTCAAAACTCCATTATCCGAGCTGCGCAAGATGGGCCGTATCGGAGGTAGCGCTCGGAAACCACCGCCTTTCACAGAAGAAGTAGATGAGACAATGTCGCTATCCGAAAGCGAAGCTCTCCATCCAGCACCACCCAAGGAACTACCAGATCGTACGCCGGCAAGACTAGGAATGATTGGTAATACTCGACAGGCTGCAACACTATCCAAGGCCCCTACATCCCCTCCTGTTGTGGCCAAACAAGTGAGATCGGTAAGCGGTGTCAAAAGGCAATCGGATGACTGCATTGCGCCGTCAGATGAAACAGAATCAGAAGATGAGGCTGATCTTGCAGCCAGTTCATCAAAAGTAGAAGAAAAGAAGCCTGTGAGTGAGGAGCTTAAGAAGCCTAAGATGCCAAGCTCTCCTCCAAGACCAGCACCACGAAAGGTTGGCGGAAGACCATTAGTCAAAAAGCGAAGATTTTAAGTTACCATAGCATAAATCTAATTTCTAGAAGGATATCATCATGATTAATTATCAAACAGCATATTTCTGAGATGATAGTAGGGTCTATGAAAAAAAAAAAACCCCCAGGAGTAGAGATTGTTCATCTACATAAACTTTTCAAAAAATTATTTTGTTTTTACAGTGGCAGTTGCTCTCGTCTTGCGACGTGGCTTGGCGGGAGATTGTTCCTGCATCTCTGGCAAGATATCTTCAACCTTGATCTTCTCTTCTAGCACATCCTCCACCTCTACTTTGACCTTTTTCTTAGCCTTTCGGGTTGGTTTAGCAGCCGGAGCATCACCTAAGTCTGCTGATTCTTCATCCTTAATCATGTCTTCCAGCGCGTCATCATTCTCTACTATGGCCTTCTTTCTAGCTTTCCGAGCTGGTCTAGCAGCCGGAGCCTCGTCTAAGTCTGCTATATCTTCATCAACTTCACTCTTGACCTTGCGCGACTTCGTGACTTTGAGTAAATCCTCTCTACCCTGAGGCCAATATACCGCGTACTCATCGCTGCGATCACCTGCCACCGTGATATCTTTGATCTTTTCCCAACCATCCAACTTGTAGGTCCTCATGAGCTCGAAGACGGACTGCTCTTTGTCTTTAGCCTCGATCATCAGATCCATATCAGGGGCACAAGGTGGCAACTCCTTAACACGAGCCGAATGAGCACGACGGTCTCGCGCTGTTTCCGCACCGGGACGGCTTTCAGAGTAGTGCATCTTTTGTCGAATTCTCTTTCTATCCCAGAGTTCTTTTATGCGTGGATAGAGATTTGTAACGTCCGAGGTACCTTCACGCGCGAGAGCTTCTTCGTCGAATATGATAGAGTGATGATGGAAATCGAGAACAAGCGGAATACTGAGTTCCTGGCAGATGGGGAGGAGATCGTGAACGCTCCACGAGACATCGTCGTTTTCAAGGACCAGACGGCGCTTCACGGTATCCGGAAGTTTGACATAGTTTTCACGGAATCTGTCCAAAGTAGCTGCTTTGTCGCCAAAGGTACCACCTAGGTGGATGATCATGATGGCATCTCTGTCAATCTGCTCGGGCAACTTCAACAAAGTTAACATCTCATCGTGATATGTTAGATCACGGATAGCAGCATCAACAACTTCCTTTCGTGGAGACCCAAGTTGCGTGTACTGGCCTGGATGGGTAGTTACACGATGACCCAGCTCAGCAACTACACGGCCAACTTCAGCCAACGCTTTAGAAGCAAACGGTGCGAGAGAATATCCGTGTTCTTTGTGGCTAGCAAAGGGAAACATTTCGCTGCTGAGACGCATGAATTTTATGTTGAACTTGTCGTTCCAGCGTAGCATTGGGATGAGATCTTTCACGTTGGCGAGACCTAGAGCCTGAACATATTGATGACCGCGTTCGAGAGAAGCGGGCTGGTCTCGATCAGGCCGATTCTTGGTCGGATGTTCTGGGAGTGAGGGATCTTTGAGCGGATAGCGATGTTCGATGATAGAGGACATGCGACAGGTGCGGCTGTTGAATACAGGCGGATTAAGACTTCGTAGAACGGTGTTTAGACAGGCCTAAAGTCATGTATTAGTGGATGATGATGTGTGGTAACCGGCTGATATTGACAGCAACTTACATATCCAAGACGACCCTTCCAAGGCAATGGTAGCGAACCGCCAGTCAATGGCAATAACCGAGCCATTGGTTCTTCTAGGTTTCCAGGATCCACTTCCTTTTTGACAACCGACTTCTTCGGTTTGGAGACTGACTTCTTGGCCTTGGCCGACGCTTGAGTTGCCTTGGTCGCTGTCTTTTTGGCTTTGTCTTTGGCTTTGGGCTTGTCGTCGTCAAAGTCAAAGTCGCCGTCACTTGAGCAGCAGCCACCAAGATCTTCGTCGTCTTCGAAGGCCGAGTGCTCTACGTCGCTCTCAGGCTGACACTTGACTTTCTTCTTCGGCCGTGGAGCTTTGCTTGTGACTGGTGTGTCTATAGTCGTGATGGCACTGGCTATAGTAACCTCGTTTATAGAGGACGCTTTACGCGCTCTCTTTTTTGTTGTGGTATTGGTAATTGTGGTAACGGTAGTGCTGGATTCATCAGCCTTGATGTGGGTTGGCGATCTAATCACAAGTTCTGTACAACGTTGACTGCGGCGAGAGACGACCATTTCAGATGATGGCACGTGATTCTAAGTGAAGAGATGATGTTCAATGCTTTGCAGGAGACAAGAAGTCCAAGTGGCAATGGTGTAGATAATTTTCAACATTAACTTGATGATGTGTGAAGAATTATCCAGAGGCAACACGCTAATATATCTTGGGGCAAATATATGGATAAGACTTTTGCCTTTGCCCCCTATGGTCTCAACTAGATACTCTTCTTCGTATTCATAGCATATGAATGATATTGTCGAAAAAGGGGCATCTACCGGAAGGTGACATCATCGTTGCGTGAGTGGTTCTCAGGATATTTGATATTCTGTCCTCTATACTCTGTTTTCTACTCTGTAGAACCTGGGCAATGGCGTTGTGAGTCGCTTCAGATTCCATCAATTTTGGTGTTCAGCTGTCTGCATTCAACCTAGTCCATCTGTCCTAAAACGGCTAGACGTATCTAAGATCCCTGTATGTCAACCACTATGTTATTGACCTAAATTGTGCCCTTACTCGCATGTTTACTAAACATTCTCTCAAGGGACTGATGCCAAAACTGTAATTCAGCAACCTTATTCTGATTACATATTGTATATTTCCTTTTTTTGTTTCCTGTTACTGCTGCCTACAGAAGCTTGTTAAACTGGAGCATATGCATATGTAAAACGTGACAACCTGAAAATTAGGCTGTTATGTAGATGATCTAGTCACACTCACTGGATCACTAATACAAATATGAACATGTGAAACTTCTTAGTTTATAGACCTCAATTCTATTGTTAACACAGTATGTCACCACTAATATCAAGGTTTTAACTATAAAAAGTTTCGGCATACCTATATGTACCTACAGATAACAACAAAAATAGACATGGCGATAACTAGTCTAGGTGCATTCTTAGAATCCTTAGTATTGCCTAGACCTGCCTATCATCGGTCATGTCTCGCTTACTAATTAATGATAGCCTCTGAGGATCCTGCTTGGTTTTATATCTTCTTCGATATTTTGTAATTTTAAGGGACAGAAATCTAGTTGTATGTATGAACAATAGATTTGATTTGATTTGATTATATTTTACGTCTACCTAAATCACTGAGATCATACGACGCCAGATTGGCTACCAGACAGATATTTAAAGTCCTCCGCTAAAGACAAACTCAATAGCTTTGTATGTGCAATAGATTTGCATACATGAAGCATATACTATGTATGTACCATCGAATGTTCTCTATTTAATCCTCTTATATGACCGCTATACGCTATATCGATGTACAAACCTCAACATATGATCGATCCACTTTACAAGCATGGCAAGGATACATGGTAGCCATTCTAAGCTCATGCTCAATGTTTGAGAATGTGTGTGGTATTCTATGATGACAATTCTACGTTATACTTAACAAAGCTGATCACTATTATTCATTAATGAGTGCAATGTAGTAAATGGTGTGTGGTAATGGTACAACTATTGTAGGCGCTTACGTCCTAGGTGCTATGGTAAGGAGATATCTTATTTACAAAAAAATCGCATGGAAGAAGATGAAGATAGATGCGAATCGAGTGTGGGTAAAGTAGGTGCAGAAAATCAGAGAATAGTCATATGGAACAATGATTGCTCGATTCGTAAATCATCGCAATCCTTTCTATATTTCGCTTTTTCTTCAGTCAAGCACTGTCACCTAGCGGTTGCAGAATGTCGTGGGCTTGCCTTGAAAACTCTACTAGAGTCCAGACGACTGTCCAGGATACATGTTTGGCGTTGTCAGGCTACGTATCATTTCATCCCAAGTCTGAAGGTCAAATTCTCCATCAAGCTCCATATCTTCGGAAATCATTATGTTTGTCATACTCATAGGCGATGGTTCTATGCTCGTATCAGCCATTCCGTTCGTTTGTGGCGCCCTATCTGGCTCATACCAGCACGCCCATGGACCTGGTGCTCCTGAGTTGGATGGATTGACTTGTGGCGGTACTGGCCCTTGTATTAGCGGTGAACTATGTTGTGACGGGAGAGTCGGTGGTGCCGCATGCTGTATAACTGAGGCTGAGTTTAGCTGGCCGGGGTGGGACATGCTGTCGAGGCTAGTTGTAGGGCCGTTTCGTGCGATCATGTCCCAGAGATCTAAAGAATTGATCGGTTGGTTGATGAACATATTCAACCTTACTTGCTCTGGCTGGCTAGTGTTTGTATTTGTGGTATTATTGATGCCATCGTTATTCCGGGTAATAGATTGTTCCTGCGGTGGAACCGATGAGTTGATAGCATCACTAGGCACCACATAGTTTTGACTCTGGAGCACTTTGTGAAGCATAGGTGGTGCAGTTGCTGGTGGTATATGTGCCGAGGCACACGGGGGGATTGTCATCATGCTGCCGTTCTTAGCGCCAATCATGCTGAGCCATCTTTCACGAACCTCGATCAAGTACTCCTCGGATCCCTTGGGGGCAGGAAGGTGACTTTGGGAAGGGTTCATACGATCCTCTAGGTCAAGCTGCTGGGCAATAAAGGGATTAGCCCTTAGGCGCTGGATCTCAGCCTCCCGGTGACGTGCGGCTTTAGTTAAGAGTTTCCGGACAGGAAGCCACACAGTCGTATGATGCGGCTTTTTGGCAAACTCTTCAACTTCCTTTTGGCTAAGAGCTCGGTTCACATTCTCCCAACCACGCTCCATAGTCGCGGTCCAAGGCCGGCAACTCATCTCCATTAGAACAAAAGCGATAGCGTGCCATTGAGTATAGGTAGCAAATAGCCAACGCCATTGGCGGAAGCGTTCCTCAGTGTGTAGCCTTAAATTACACTCAATGATCTCCACGGCAGCTATGAACACACGGTAGTTGACCTCTTTGGGTACAGAGTTGTCGGGTTTTCCTGATTTGCCAAGCATCAGCGGCTGGTAGATAACAAGAGACATCTTGGCGATGACAACACGGACAATCATCACAGCCAGGATCAACAACGGGTGAGTGTCGGCTTCTGGGCACATGAAGTAGGTTGTCACTATGTGTTGATACATCTTGTTAAGCACCTCCTCGCGATCCTGTATACTTTGAAGAGCATTAGGCTGGCCGAGTAGTGGGGCGCGGTTACTCATAGCAATCATTTTGCGGCATAGATTTGTAATCTCGTGGCGAATCAGGGCTAGCGAGATATCTGTAGGGCCAGACTTTGGAATAATTTCCGTTGAATCTATACTGAAATCAGCATCGTCTACATTGAGTGGCATATGTGTATCGCAGTTGAAGACAAGAGCAGCAGAATCGGTACCGCTTTCTTCGGATGCGCGAAGATCAAAAGAGCAGATGATCCACCAGATACGGCGCCGTAGCTCAACCTCGTATGGTGATAGGCCTAACACTGTGCCGTCACGTTGAAGACCAAGAGATTCGGCAAGACGAACGGCAACAGCAGTCATAGTCCAGCAATAGCGGGAATCGTCTGATGTGCGTACCACAGTCAAGAAAAGCGCTAGGGCGTTGATGATAGTTAAGTCGGGTACTGTGAGGAAATTGGCCTGGGCAAGGGCTTGTTCAAAAGCAAATCGGTATTGCGCCAGCAGATGGGGCTTGCTGGAATTTAAGCGCTGCTCAACCTCTTCATCCTCTAGGGACGTTACGGCACTGAAGTAGAAGGCGAATAGCATAGCCTGGCTCTGGATAGGGACGTCAAAGGTCTGATCATTTGACCGATGAACTTGCTCAATGACCTTTGTCCAGGTTGGTACGTGGACAATCTTGACGATAGGCTCGACATTGTTGACATAGGTTTGCCACAAAAAAGGGATATCAGATCGCCGTGGATTATAGCGCTTAAGATCAAGAGAAGCCGACTTGTAACCAAAGAAGAAAGCCTGATCATTTGCAGGACCGCTATTTACGGAATCACGGAACGATTCGGGGGTTCCTTCGTCGGAGTAATCGGAGTCTTCTGAGTAGGAATACTCGTTACGAATGCTATCAAGCTGTGAGTGTGAAAAATGGTTAGTACTACTACTCCATGTGATACTGGACCACCGATATAAATGGAAAATCCGTAGCGATATGTCTCACAAATCAGCGGCACGCTGCGTATTGATGAGATATTACAACCACAGGATATAAGATAAGGTTGGATTTCAGGCACAAAGGATCCCTTACCTGCTCGGTCAACTTTGACCAGAATGCGTTTGCGACGTACTGCCCCTTGGCTTTATCACTGAGCACTAGGCGTCCAAACTTGTTGGTAAGCGCTGATGGGTCTTTCCCGGTTCCTTCGGCGGTGTCCACTGGGCGGCATTTCTGCGCTGCCTTTCTAGCAGCGACGGCGTCGATATCTTTAATTCCCGAAGAAGAACCTGGTGTGCCGTGGGATGGAGATCCTAGGTGGATAGGACTTGTGATTTCTGGATTTGTATCTGGCGAAGCACCGGCGCTATGTGCTAGCTTTGATGGATCTCCTTCGACCTGGCCACTGAGCTCTTCGACGATGCCCTCCAGCTTACGAAGACGCTTGAGAAGTTCAGCTTCTCGCTCGCTTGTATTTTTGGCAGCCACACTAGGATCTTTGGGCCGGGACCGGCGGGGAGCTCTACCGGGGGCAGGGAAGACACACTGGATCTGGTTTTTGCGGCAGTTGGCGCAGGGCATATGTTTATCGCAACGGACTTTCCGTTTACGGCATATCATGCAACTGCGTGGGTTGAGGTCGGTAGAGATTGAGTCTATGAGGCCAGGAGGCGGCTCTTCTCCAGGCTTCAAAATGGTAACGCCAGGGCGAGAAGTGTTGCTGGCATTGTTGCCGGTGAAATCGGAATTTGGAGCTGATGCCGAGCCGGGTGACATTCCAGTTGCTGCAGACTCCCCCGGTGCATACGGAAGTTTCCGGGCGTCAGGCATCTAGAGTTATGTTTTTTCTCTTTTCTGTCTTCGCTAATTCTGCAAATTGTGCAACTGTATAGCTATTATCTATTCTGTACCCGGAAGCAAAGATGCGGATGATAGGACGGGTAGAGGGCAAGCTGATTGGGCAAGCAAGGGGTATGTATATATAATTAATGTTTCCAAAAAATAAACAAGATATGATGATATCAAGACAAGATAAGGAGAAATGGGATTGAAGTATTCAAATGATAGGCTGAACTACATGAATCACTTTCAGATTTTAAAGAAAAACGAGTATATCCGAGGGTAAATTCGGCCAGTTCGAGACACGCAGACCAGTCGGGGCTTTCTTCTATATTGCCTTTTGTTCAGCAGCTGAAAGCTTGGCTTGGCCGTTCATTGGCCTAACCACGAAAAAGGACGCCAGCTAGGAGAGAAGAGCGTGGAAAAGAGATTGAATGAGAGAGAGAAAAAAACAACAGTGAGGGTGAGGCGATGATATGGGAAAAGAGGCGCTCAGCTAAATTCAGTGGGGAGAATAGGCGGAAAGCGACTATGTGGGTGGTGATCAGGAACAGGCGATCAATCGATTGGAGTTTGGTGCACTTGATGCAGACTAAAAATGAGAGGTAGCAATTCCCAAATACAAAAATAATGATAAAAACCGATAGCGACAGTACAAGTAACGAGATTTTGGCTTCCGACAAGTTCGACTTTGGCGAACGGCAACAAAAAGACAGTTCGAATGGATGGATATGGATGGCATCTATCGAATCGACGAGAAGACAGGCAATAGCCGAGCCGCAGCAATTGCAGCAAGTGCACTTAGTAATGGAGTCCAGAATTTGAAAGTAGTGGAAACACCAACACCAACACCAACACCAACACCAACACGACAACAACAACAACAACAACAACAACAAACAGCGGCGGCGGCGGCGGCGCCAGATGCAGTTAGAAAATATGCAGACAAGTGCAGCAGAAGATCTACTTCTAGTTTCAGGCACCAGGCGTAGGGCGATGTGTGCTTTAGACTGATGATAAGCTGGCTGCGATAGTTGCAATAGCTACAATAGTGCTAGCAGACTCGATTCAATCAGATCGGATATTGAGTCAAAACGAAATGAAATGAAACGAAACGAGATGCAGTAAACTGGAGGTCACTAACAAGTCCCGAGTGTCGGTATTCAAGTTGTATTCAGAAGGCAAGATGTTTTCTGGCTGCTGCGCGTGGAGGAGCAGAAAGGAAAATGCAGAAAAAGGAGCACAAGGGAGTGAGATTTTGAAGCAAAAATTATGTGAAGTGAACTCCAAGCTGCTTCTCAAATGGGCTGGGAAAGGGTCTTTTTTAAGAGTATAGATAGTCAAAGGTCTAAAATTCGGAGGGATGATGGAGAAACAGGAATAATGCCACAAGACTAAGAAGTAGATAGTGTTGGATAGTGCCAAGTAAAAGAGAGAAGAGAAGGAGGGTTGGTGTGTTGTCTAAAAAGAGGCAGAATCTGAGATTCACCTGTCGTGATGGTTCCGCAAGCTGTATAGAATGCTACGGCGCTTGATGCTGCCACTATTATTTGTTTGGCTGACTAACTAATTTGGATTGTCGGCTGAGATTCGAGTATTTACATCGGGGCTGTTCCTTCAGAATTCAAGAAGCTGGCTAGGAAAGGCTTGGAAAGTTGTAGTAATGGATATCGCAAAGACTCCAAGCAAATACAGTCTACTCGCAAGAATCGGCACCCGGATATCCATGGACCTTGTTATAAGAAGAGCTACCGGCCAAGCAGCCAAGCAAACCCTTGATTTGTAGACAGATAGATATGCGCTCTATCTTTATCTCCCTCCTCCGTCATTCGTTCTGCGTTGCGCCAACGCCTCCCGAATCCCAAATCTCATCCTCTTCACATCAATACCCATAACCACTAATCCACTACAGGCAGCGCATGCCACTATAATACTTCATTGGGCCGGCTGCATTCACTATTATGCTAGGGGGTCGTTACTGGGAACCCCACTGAACGGCCAGGAAAAAAAACCTCTCGTCCAGCACGACCCGCTTAAAGGAGGGGGGTTCTTCTTCCACATAACTCTATCGATCGTCAAGTCGCTTCCTAAAAATGAGCCGCCCCGCCCCGCCCCACACCTAGTAGTGGTTGAAGACGTTCTTTTGCCTAGATTTTCCCTAGAAATCAGTGATTCCGGTCAAGCAAGGGTTGCTGAAAAATCAAGATCCCATGCTGATTAATAGTCCTGTCAGCCAATCATCAGAGCTCAGACCTCTCAGCCTTGCAGCATCCCACCCTCCGTAGCCAATGGTGACGTTGTGTCTCCCCTTTTAATTCTGGACCTGTCTACATTCGTACCTTAGCCTTGCCGTGTGTTAAGTTCTGTCACCCATCCTCCTGGTTCAACCTCTCATAATTGCCTAAGTGCCGAACATGGCTAATATGTTATGTAAGTATCCCACCGCAGAATGTTAAGGCCGGCCAGAGGTCCGTGCCAAACTGCCATTCATTAAGTTAATGTACGAGTCTCCAACAACGCCGTCAGACGGGGTCATACGGGGAAGGAAACCAAAAAATGTGAGACGCAAAACTACCACGACGTCCCCGAGTCAAGGAAAAACACACAGAAATGTTAGCGCAAACAAAGGCAAAGCCGCAAGCTAGGTCAGAGTCACTCTGCTTTGCTCTAGACTTTTTGATATTCCCGCTTGCTCCTCCATCGCGCCCTTTTAGCGTGGCCATCCTACCTTACTTGACATTCCTCCTTCTTGTTGATCGATCCGCACCCATGAACAACTTTTAGTCTAGGATATTATACCCTTATCATTCTTCACATCGTTTACTCAATAGGTAGTTTTCTTCACGATCTAGCAATTGCCGGGTGTAAATGCCGTCCTTTTAAAGGCTTTGATAGAGTTGTCCTCTCCCTCTAGAAGTAGACTAAAGAGAAAAATAGGCACTTATCTGCTGCTAGTATGAGAATCAGCCGCATCTTGTTCATTAGTGACACTTTGCTGAAAATAGTTATCCACCCTTATCATTCAGGACAACATTCATTCTCTCGCTCAGGTTTACTACTACCTGACAGTCATACTACTCGTCGTAGCACTACTACGTCTTCACAGGAATAGATCTCGGAAAGCTCCTACCATTGAAAAAACTTAAGTATAGAAGTCACCATACTACTACCACGTTGCTTATCATTTACTACTCCGGCTCAATCTACTTCAGATCATCATTAGTCAACGCATTCACATACTCCCACGTGACTTCGGCCAATACTCCTCTTTGCTCGCCACATCATTTCTTTTTGTAGTCTGATTATATGAAGCAAGGTGGGATATCGCTTCCATTCCTCTCTAAGCCTTGGCCGAATCCCATCTCTTTTGGTGTCCCTTTTCCCCAATCTGATTTTTTCTTTTCGCCGTAAAAATCTGGCATGAGGCCATGCATATGTATGTTCACGTCAGCCAACCAACTGGGTAGCTGAATAGATCTATCATTCTACAGACAAACAAGTCTTTGCAACCCAAAATCCAGGCTAAGCTTGAACGGCCTGTCGGGCTTGTCATCTGGCAGTTAGATTCCGTGTATCGGTGGTACAAGGGTTAAGAAATATACTGAGCGCTGGTAATCATTGTTTCCTTAGGTCAAAATAAGTTGACTTCTCGTTTGTGGCCGTCTACACTGGCATATATTCAGGTAACTCGGCAACAACAAGCCCACTTGTTGTATATATCTATCTGAATAAGTACCAATGCAAACATCGTCAGGTACTAATATTCACCCTTGTACATCAGATTCAACATTAGTATGTACGCTTGGACCTCATTATTACGTGCTTACATATACATGTGGAATGAATCCTAAAACCATAAAAGGGCATACAGATATATTAACATTCATGTTAAGAAGTGAAGGTTGAAAGTTGGGAAATGCCACACCACAGGACGGCAACTACCGTTTCTAGAATTTGTTCAACGTACTTCGTCGACAATTTTTAGCGGCGTTACGCAAATACTCATGATATTGGTCTCTACAACGGATTGTATAATCTCGTGATAGCGGTAAGTTGAAGCGATGTCTAGGCTTATCAAAGAAGATATACCCATTCTCAAGAGGAGTATCTGCCAATAGCTGTACACAAGGGCAATATAACAGGATATAAGAGCATAGTTATAAATTTTGCGAAGGTATACAGATACGTATGTCTGGTATAATATATATATATATCTTCTGGTACAAACGACAAGTTTCCAGTACTATGATCTAGGGTATCATTCTTGCCAAAACTGGTCTGTCATTTGGAAGCCAATAGAAATTCTACCATGACCCCCATCTACCACGTATCGTTCCATGTTCACCGCTAGTTACTCCAAATTACATCATGTCGCTTGGATTCTGGTTATAAGTTAGCAGTTATATACATATTTCATCACTAATCGCGCAATAGCTGTGATGATGCTATGGTGTATATGTATGTTGATCCCAAATTTGCTACTCTGTCATCATTCAAAGATAAACTCTAATGTTACTTCAAGATACGTGATGACTCTCGAGGTTCAGCAAGACGCATTGGTCGAAATTTGAAACCACCAATGCAGCCATACGGTTTACCAATACATCTACCAGTACCTATGTACACATATATACCAACGATACTGTGTATGTAGCAATTGAGATTTCATCATATTTGAAGTGTCGGCCATAGATTAACAGATAGTAGGTATATATCCGATAAGTTGAATCATCGGCCATCTGTAGAAGATAGATGCCTTACCTCCTATCTTCATTCTATTCCAGTCTTTCAAGAAACAGCATCATCAGAGCCAAACTGGCGATTTACTAATCAATAATGCTACATCAATAATGATTATGATGGCACCACGCCGGTATATTGCGATCTAGATTTGTGTGCCAAGTTCGTGCCCAGCTTGTCAGTTCACGTCGGAAGTGACCACATATCCTTGAAACAGTTTGATCACTATATGGCGGCGATGTCTTTTTCGTTTTCATATCCATAAATGTCATCTTATTGACAATGTATGGAAACAAGTCATCTCTGTAATCCACACCAACAATAAACAGTAAGTGATCTACACACTAAGACAAGTATTTTGAGTTCTAGAACGGGGCTATATCTAATATATGATAGAATATGTGATATGTAACACACTTCACGACTTCCATTGATTAGTAAATGAACCTGTTTTCTAATGAAATTGATAATCATGGGAAATATTGGCAGTCACAGAGAATGTTGTATCTTTGTGGCTCGAAACCCATTTTGAATCGAGATGGTATGATATGATTGTGGCGTAACTGTAAGGGTTTGTGTACCCTAGTCCTAAACAGGATTATCTGATCCATGGGTTTTGATAGACGAGAAAAGAAAGAAAAAACAGCTAGCAAAAGAGACATCGTTACACGACCACTACTATTTGATACACCATCGCGCGCTTTATCAAAAAATCAAACCGAGTAAGCCAATTACCTCTACGTAGCTAGTAGAAAAGTATAGCACATGAGGAACGTCTTAATGAAAGGAACTAGAATCTATAGCCAAGTATCTAAAGCAAAGTGGTATTCATGGGCTAGCCGTAGACTTCAAGATAGAAGGAAGGGAAAAAGTGAGATATGAGATAACCTCAAACTGTGACTGGCTGAGACATTAAGAGACCGAAGGCGAGTGGTAACCAGTTAGTCCGTACAGAAAACTAAAACTATTTGGAGCTCTTGGGGAAACATTTGGTCGTGACTCTCGTATGCAGGACGATTAACCGGCATGGCATGGAAGAATAGAAAAAATAACTTAAGGAAAGTCATCGTGGCATGTATCGCTACGAGTGTTTTTGCCGTCACAGACAACCAAGACTGCTGTTTTACTTATATTGTCATGATTTTTTATCTATAAAAACCTAAAATTTTTATTTTTAATTTCGTAGCCTCTTGTTTGTTTTCCGCTTATGGATGGATTTATGCTTTTGCCGCCGTATCCCTTCGATGAAAGAAAGGTCGATAATTTGTAAATTTTATTTTCTACTGATGGGCCTAGACCTGTAAGCCAGCCTTGAGACCTTTCTAAAAAGGCAACTTGCATATTCATACTGGTACGTATTAGCCACATATCATTAGCTTCAAAAATTAGCGTTCTTTTTCTATTAGTAAAAGATGATGAAAGGTAGTGTATATTGACCAATAAAAAAAGTTTAATAATGATAAATAGCCGTTACTTCCGTTCCGGCTTTGGATGAGTATCTCGCGGTCTTTGCTCGAATCACCGAATTATCTCGACGGCCTGGTTCACCGCAAATATTACTGCGCTGGCAGGTTGTGGAATTGGCAATATCGATGATCTGTAGGTGTCGTATTATTGGCGATTCCTTGAAAGTATGAAGGGTACAAGAGATCGGGTTACTAGGGGAAAGTGAGATATGGCTAGTAAGATAGTTAGTGAGAAGAAAACATGGTGGTTTCATCATAGTGTCGCATCAGTTGGGAACAAATACCATGTTCCTTGTCCTAGCCATGTGTTTTCGACGACTTTTACTTTTAAACTCCCAAGAGCAGAAAAGTACCAAAATTAGCTTCAACAGTGCGCTTAGGAAAATACGAGACATAACCTCAACCAAGTGAGCTGGATGTGGGACTTCAACGCCATAACAGTCGCATCCAATAGGATAATAATAAAAGACAAACTTAGCCAAGTAACTCTCCCCTAGGCATAGTTCATAGGAGCTAGGACCGTAGTCGAAAATAGAAAAAAACCAAATTGCTTTAGTGATGACGATACCAAAAGGCTGAATTCCTCCAATGATCCTGAAGCGTTGTCAGTTCGCTCTGGTGCAACATTGACTCTGACATTGGAAAATATCTCTGCTGACACATTCGTTTCCCAGCACTATAGCCTCACAAACAGCACAAGATTATTATCCTGTTTCCTTTTGTTCTCTGGTGTATCACATGTGTTATGTAGCGGACTCAAAATATGGACCTCGTGATTGATGCAGACTTGGACAACGCACCAGAAACGAGATGCAAGAGACGGGGCTTCTTATTTCTTCCCTTTTTTCTTGGATTGATTTCTTGGGCGGCTACCAGCCCGTAAGTCTTCAGTGCTACATGCTACCAAACAAATCAAATCTTACATTTTCTCGCCCGCATATATACGTGCATATGCAGCATCTCTGCGTGGACAACACCAGTCCAGCTTACATATATGGGCCAACGCTTGTGGTCTCGACATAGCCTATCATATGTCCTACCTTGCACGAAAAAGCTACCAACGAGATTGTACGATGACACCGATATGAGAGACGGCATACTTGACCACTAATGGTACTCTTGCTTTCTGGTGCCGAGTATTCTTATACGTCCTAATAAGGCATGATCTATCTGTGGAGTCACTATAGTGTAGAAGATAAGATTCATAATAAGACTACCAATATCTCATAGTGGAGCAGCTGTCGGCTGACGACATATGGCTTTATAGCCTATATATTGAGCGTTATAAACAGTAGTATTCTACTTGTCATCATATATTTTCACATATGTTGAAGATGGAGACCAGATTCGTCCCACCGTCTAAATTGATGGACCAACACATGTACTACCTGGCTATCAACTCAACAGTCTAGTTGAGGGGTAGAATAACGGACGACGTGATGACTAAACCCTTGGTTTGTGTTGTGTATATGTGCAACCGGTTGCTGAACGGTGTCTTGATAACAACTCGCATCTTGCCAGCTCGCTTTGCTGTGGCTACCTTCACTAATTTTTCTCTTTTTTTTTACTAGACATGTATATGCGTATTACCTAAATACTGTAAGTACATGGTTTTAGAGATTTTTTAGTCATTTGAAATAACACATCCCCGCGTATGCTACATATGCGTGTCTGCCCGATTTACCAGTCACCGCAGCCTTGTGTTAGGGACAACACTAAGTCTAACTAGAAGCAACATAACAACTGGCACTATGTAGTTTCTTTAGTAGCCAAGACTTGCAGCAACAGGTCACATCACGTTTGCAGAGATCTAGACCTCCTGTTTCACTTACTAGTTGTGAGAGGGGCTATCGATGTATCACTACTTACTACCAGTGGCATCGAAGATAGAAGAAACAAAAGAAATGTACACCCACCTATCCATCTTGATGACTTCGTTGCTGTGCAGTGCTCTAAGGAGTACATCAGCTTGCATAGGTTTATGCCTATCGTTGCGGGAGGATCTAAGATCTAAAGCAGGCTCCGAAAGTGTATAAAGTCCAAAGAACCTAATGATTCCCGAGAACTATAGTGGCCATCTTGAATCATTCTCTTGGATGCCTTCGTCCGTTTCTTTTTTCTTTTTTCTTTTTTCTTTTTCTTATTTTGTTAGAGACCTATCATACCGATATAACGTGGTATGTGGCATATAATTCTAAGACAACAACGTTTGATACAGGGCTCTATCCTAAAGACAGCATGTACTTGAAGTTCTACATATAGCTTCCAAATATCTGAAATAGGAATGGTTTGCGGTGGCCATTAGACTGACGGAGACATCATCGAAATAGGCTAGCCGCTGATAACTACATGTAGTTATATGGGATTCAGTTTTCTATTATTTGGTGGCGTATTTCGAATTTTTAGGTAAGGTTGAATAAAGATGGCCTCAGCTGAAGAGAGGAAAAACATAAAGGATATATTATTTTAGATTGCTAAAAGGGACAGCTTGAATATATGGAATACCATCTCTCTAATTCTCCCATCAGAGAAAATTCCGCTATTTGTCTCGACGGCCGAGTCATATTAGAAAAGGTCTGGAGAAACAGCCCATAATATGTCCTGAAGCTGCCGGCCCAAGAGCAATATTCAAGACCTTGACTCTGGTAAAACTTTGTACCTTAGTCTCCGTTTGTCGTTCTATTTCTTGATTAGCTTTGATATCTTCTATAACTAACTTTACCTACTCTGACCCTTTACAAATTAAAATTTAGAAATCAAAAATGTAATTAGAGCTTACATCTAGGGATACCATAGAGGAAAGACAAAGAGCGGCACAGAGGGGCATAGCCATAACGATCAACCTGCAAAGACACAAAGATATATGAGTATTATATATTCTCACTGTATCCAAGAGTCGTATCATACATATAAGATCACGTCTGCTAACTGTGAAGGCTTGAGCGTACAATTACATATATCATGCTAACAATATAAAGTAGCATTTTTATACCGTTTAGATCGTTGTTTAGTCAAATATCGCTTTAACAATCATAGCTGAACCACTGGGTAAGATCCTCTTGCTTCATGCTAGAGAGACTTCAATAGTTATGTCCTCTTTGCGTAGCGTGTTTTCTGTTAGTGGTTTGTTCCTTAAGAAGAGAGGCAAATACTGTGCTATCTGTAGTATATATATTTACAAACTACTCGGAAGAGGAAATGGTCGAAAATGAGAAGAGAGGCGTGTGCTTTGCTTGGGGTTATTGGTAGGGGTAAGGGGCGTGTAAGCGAAGTACATAATGAGAGAAGAAATCAAGTCGAGAATTTAACCACAGAAGCGGTAACGGTGCTATCATCTGTATCCTGTATGTGTGGTTTTTCTGTATCTCCATATACTAGTGTTTTCTTGTGCCGTCCACTCCATATACTCCTCTAGGTGTGGCATTGATAGGCTACGGCGATGTTATCTCAACAGCCTAGAGCCATTTCGGCGAGTACGAGTAACAACTGCATGCTGGAGTGTAAATACAGGTAGCGAGCCAGCTCCGAGCAAAACACGACCTTTAAACAGTAGGAGCACGTACCAGTACTAACTATTATCGACACAGAGGAGACTTAGAAAAGGAGGGAGGGGCGTGTGTTGTTGAGGGTCTACAAACAGTCAAGTCAATGGACAAAGCAAAAGAGACCTGAAGCGCTACAAGCAGAGGTTTTGAAGAGTATAAGAACCTAAATGTGCGCTCCCTTTCGTTAGTATATCGAGAACAGACTCGTTCATCATCATTCTACCTCCCCTTCAACTCTGGTATACAGATTCCTAGCTTGACTTTAATAGTCGTATCCCATATTGCCTTCTTTTCCGTTCTTTGTTCCCTCTCTTTACCATGACTTCCAAGACTAACGGCCGCGGTGGTGGCATGGGAAATACGCTCCGCAACGAACTTGTTGCCGCCATTGCTGAATTCTGCGGTACTTTCATGTTCCTCTTCATGGCCTTTGCCGGCACCCAGAATGCCCTCAACTCGTCACAGAACTCTGCTGGCTTTAATGGTCCCAATGTCCCTACGTTGTTGTACATCTCGTCCTGCTTCGGTGTATCTTTAGCTGTCAACGTTTGGGTCTTTTACAGAATCTCTGGTGGCATGTTCAACCCAGCTGTAAGTGCTATTCTATATCCCCGTAAACCTGCAATCTTATATATCCAATGCGCCTTTCGTCTCCTTCAACATACTGCCCGTCTATCAAACCAAACCCCAGCATTCTTGAAGTTCTATCTTTGTCGATGCTCCCGGACCTCCATCAACTTCCATGGCCCCCTGCTCTACTCTTCTCTTCTTATTCGTTCTGGAACACTTGTGCTGACCGGTGCATTACTCTTTTCTCTTGTGTCAACAGGTCTCCATCGCCCTAGCGCTCATTGGAGCCATCACTCCTCTTCGCTGTGCAATTGTTATCGTCACCCAGCTTGTAGCCGGCATCGCAGCGGCCGGTATGGCAGATGCCTTACTACCCGGCCCGCTAGCCGTAGCCAACTCTCTTGGTGCCGGCGTCTCCAAGGCTCAGGGTGTCTTCCTGGAGATGTTCCTGACTGCCCAGTTGGTCATCGTCGTATACTTCCTAGCCGTTGAGAAACACAAGGCCACTTTCCTTGCGCCCATCGGCGTTGGTATGAGTGTTTTCATGGCCCATATGGTCGGTGTCTATCTGACTGGCTGCTCTATCAACCCTGCGCGTGCTTTGGGCCCTGCCGTCATTGCAGGCTTCCCTGGCTACCACTGGATCTACTGGCTGGGTCCTGTCATGGGCGCTCTGCTCGCCTTTGCTGTGTACAAGGTGCTCGTCGTTCTTCAGTATGGCAGTGCTAACCCCGGCCAAGACGGTTACGATTGGGAGATGAGCGCACTGCAAGAGCAGTGGCTGCGTCATAACAGCAGCCACAAGGTCGGTCCTCCCTCAACGGCTGATGGCTCTGTTCCCGTCCAGCGTCCGTTGAACCCAGCAGCTATGCACGAGGTGTAAACTCTGGGTAGGCTCGAAACAATCAGCAACCTGGCCATTGTTAACATTGAATCTTAATGCGTCTTTGTGCTGAGTGCAACTTTGTGCTTGGATTTTCTGGTTCTGGGCATCGGACGCTCAGTATCAAACACTTAGACATGCAGGTCAGGAGGAAATTGGGAACTGACTGTCTACTTTGGGTCATCCAATGCGAAGCAGAATTCGTGTAGTTTCACTGTAGATGGCTGCCCTCTTGTCTCCTTTGATCCTCCACATTCCTACTACAACACACATTAACCTCATCTCATGTCTTCATCACCTCTCTTCTTCCCTTCACGACATATCATTCATCTCACGAATAAGTGCTCGGACACTTCTTCTCTTTCACTTACAGCCTGTGGTTCCCAAAATGGACAACGCATGTTATTTCTTCTTTTGCTTTTTTTCTCTGTGTATTGACATTCCTTCCCTTTGGGTTCTTGTCTTCTTTCCCCGATGGTTATAAACTAAACTAGTATCGAACAATGGCGTTCGAAGTTGCATAATGGGCCGGCCAGTTGTGTCGGCGACGCATATGGGGGCAGATTACGATAGTCTTTTTTTTCTTGTTTTTGTTTTCAGGGTTACGCTATCCGAGATGCAGGGGTTGTTTGCTCATGTTTTGAGCCTTTGTCTTGTCTTTGCCCTTTTACGACACAGTTGACAACTAGCAGCCTTTGTGTTGCAATGTCATCTTCGCTGTCTGTAAACTGGCTAGATGTTACTTAATGGGACGGAGACACTCTGTCATCTGGGATGCTTTTATATCCGTTGTTGGTATACCGCCCGGTTTGCATTGTATTAATTTGTATAGTTATGCTCTCCTAATCATGATATATTTCTCAATTATGCCTGTTCGCCTACTTATTGAATGTACGAAAAATTGCATGTTTTCTCATTGCTTACCGCAACCGATGCGGTCTATTCGCGGTCTAGACACTCATTCCTGACGACGAGAATGTTAGGAGAAAACAACGATTGTTGTTCGATATAGTGTCGCCCATCAAATCTAGTCATGAGACATAATAAACATCCTTTACATGTCGGGTTGCGGCGTGAGTTGTTGGTCGCTTGTCATCAAGGTCAAACCCAGATATTATGCCACGTATATAAAGTTTAGACGACAGCGAAACTATCCTTAGAGTTTCAGGCCAGACGCTTGATGCCAGATAGCGTTCCGTCCAAGGTAAATATCAAGTTATATGAAGCCAAAGACATGTCGTTGTGAAATTTCTTGTAAGGCTTAGGGTTTGTCTAGGAGGTGAAGATAAGACTGCGGGTCTTATCATCCTAGTGACGTGATGATCACCATTAGATTAGGAGTTGCAATCGATCAAGGCTCGTGCCTGGAAAAATATACGCGACGAGGCTTAAAGCTCTAGGGAACAAGTGCGACGTACATATATAGAAGATGTGCAGTTCAGGAAAAAAAGTAAGTCATTACTAGCACAGTGCCTCAGGCGCATCACTCTCAGCAGGATGATCATGTATGACGTCCAAAGCTTCCATGATGAAGAAGAAGGAAGCAAGGCTCATACTCTGGTGTTGAAGTTGAAAAAAAAAAAGAAAACTTCCCGCTTTTCTCATGGCGGCTACAGAGATTAATGGCTTGACTCATATAACTGCACTGGAGCAAGGAATATAGCAGCCATGGCAGCTATTTTACAGGGCTTGAAACAGATGGGCTAGCTTCTGTTTCTAGGCCGCTCAGCAGAGAGTATAGAACTGTGGGTGCCTATTTTTACTGATGCTGGTTTATTTCCCCTGGAAAGGGTTAAAATCAATTATGGAGTCCCTTCCTGCCTGACCAATCAATTGGATAATTGCTACACCACTTCCAATGAGCCTCATGACAACCATCAAGACAGCTATATGTTGGCAGAAAATTAAGAAATTGATATGATAAGTTATGCGAAAGAGAGGGCAAAGATAAAATTCATCATATCCAAGCCCTCTAGACTGCTATAGTCTGGGAGGCGGTTTTCCGGAACAAGTAATATTTCTGTAATTATTAAAGCCTAGACAAGGCCCTCCATATATGAGCTGGCAATTGGTTGGGCCAGGCAGTTATTAGTGGACATATGTATACACATATATGTAGCATGAAACCCATAAGTAGCTATTCTACAGGTTCCAAGACAGCTATAGTGTCACTGACTATGTCGTCGACCTAAGCTTAATTCTTTACACTCAAAAACTCTTCTGTATCATTCTACATCATTATCATTACCATTATGACCTCGCCATGCCATGGACTCGAGCCCCGCGAGGACCTCGATATTCTGGTGGTTGGCGCTGGCATAAGTGGCATCAACAGTGCATACCGCCTGCGTGAAGCTTTCCCAACCAAATCTATGGCTATCTTGGAAGCTCGCCCGATAATTGGCGGCACATGGACCTTCTTCAAGTATCCCGGCTTCCGATGTGATTCCAACATGGTATGCTATGGTTTCTACTGGCATCCATGGCCACATCTCGATGCCGTAGTCACAGGAGACGTTATTGCCGACTACATAAAGGAGGCTGTGGAGCAGAGCGGCCTGATGAAGAAGGTCCGCCTCAGACACCGGATGACCGCCGCCAACTGGAACTCAGCAATCGATCGCTGGGAAGTAACCGTCGAAGTCGCCGAGTTCGAAGATACAGACCCGCAGCGTCGCACAGCCACACCACCAACCATGTACCTTCTCACGACCAAGTTTCTCATGGCTACGACCGGATACTACAGTTACGAGCGCGCCCTCGACTCGCCCGTTCCCGGCATCGCCGACTTTGACGGCATTGTTGTACACCCACAGTGGTGGCCACAGGACCTAGACACCGCGGGTAAGCGCATTGCCCTGGTGGGCTCGGGAGCTACGGCTGTGACATTGTTCCCCGTGTTGGCTGAGACGGCTGAGCATATCACACTTGTGCAGCGCAGCCCCTCGTACATCCTGGACATCAGACGTCGTAACCTCACGGTAGCAATGTTTAAGCGTTGGCTACCGCTGCAATGGGCCCATTGCTTGGGGTGGTACAATGCCGTCGTTGTCGAAAACGGCTTCCGATTGTTGGCCTTGCATCTTCCCGAGAGGGTTAAAGCTATTATCAAGGATTCTGCTAAGGCTATACTGGGAGATGACTATCCAGGCGATGTCCACTTCACTCCTAACTACGAGCCAATGACGCAGCGGACATGTATGACCCCCGATGGCGAGTTTTTCTGGGCCCTGAAGCGGCCTAACACTGAAATTGTCACCGCGCATATCGATACTGCTACTAAGACCGGTCTTAAATTGAAAGACGGCACTGAGATCCCCGCTGATATCATCGTCACTGCTACGGGCATGTATGTGCAGATCCTCAATGGTATCACGCCTACTATCGATGGTGAGCCCTTGATGTTTAAAGACTATTTTGCCTGGCGTGGCTGTATGCTGGAGAGGGCTCCCAACATCGCTGTGATGATCGGATACACCTCGTTGACTTGGACTACTGGCATCGATAAGATGATCGAGATTATCATCAATGTGATCAAGCATATGGACAAAATTGGCGCAACCCGTGCGATTCCTGCAATGGATTGTAATCCCGATGATTTAGAATCACAGCCCGTCATGTATTCAGAGGCTACGTATGTGGTTGCATCGGCTTCTAGAATACCTAAAAGTGGTCAGAAATCTCCGTGGTATGGCAGATGGTCTCTGATATGGGATTGGTGGCAGAGTATTGTTGGAGACGTTCATCAAGGCATGTCCTACCACGTTCCAGATAAGAAAAATGATTGATATACTATACTGCATTTTCACGGTTCTTTTTTACTTATAGATACGTTAGTTCTTGTTAAAAATAGGTGGTACAAATATTTTATTGATGACATTGACTCGTTAGTGAGTTCCAGATAGAAGCAGACCTCCCAAAACTCCAGATTCCTTATATTCCAAGATGACCTCGTTCTTCCCTAACCTGTGATATTGACTAAAATCTTATTCAAACTTAAGAATCTTCTACCGGCCAACACGGATGACACCCGCGGCCATAAGCTTCTGGATCTTGGTGCGCACACCAGGGTTGCGCATGTGCTCCTGGAGCGCAGCAGGGTCTCCCTGTGCCTGCTGGAGGATAGCATTCATAACGGGATCTTGCATGATGCTCATGATATCGGGATCGCGCATGATACGCTCGCGAGTCTGGGCTTCGGTCTCGCCGCCACGGGCAGAGTACATGGCAGCATATGACTTCTGCATCTGAGCCTCGATCTCACGGGCGTTGGCGCTGGCGTGGTGCTCAGAGTCAACAAGAAGAGCCTCTTCGCAGGCATCGACTGACTTGGAGTACTCGCGCATGGTGAAGAAGGCCTGGGCCTTGCGAATGTAGGCACGAATGAATTTGGGGTCTATCTTGATGGCAGCGTTGCAATCCTCAATGGCCGAAGGAAGCTCTAGTAGCTTGGCAAAGGCGGCGGCACGGTTGCTGTAACCGCGAGGGTCAGAGGGAGCACGCTTGATCATTTCGCTATAAGCGGTAACAGCACCGGGCCAGTCTGACTCCTTGAACTTGGTGTTGCCCAGAACACGGGCCTCCTCGGCCTGCTCAGGGTTGATGTAGGCAAGACGAGCATCCTCTATTAGCTTCTTCTCGGCGGCGCGTAGTTTGTTGACAGTATCAGGAGTACGGTGCTCCATGAGAGACTTCTTGTAGTTGTCGATAGCCTCCTGCATCTTGCCCAGTTTCTCGTAGGCAAAACCGATACGGGCGTAACTCTTGGCAATCATTTTGAAATCGGCGTAGACCGCACGACCTTCTTCAACGGCCGTGGTGCAAGCGTCAACACACGCCTGGTAATCGCCCTTCTCGAAGTTGGCAGCGCCAAGGTTGTTGAGGTAAGTGATATCCTTGTATAGTTCCCAAGCCTTGGTGTAGTGAGAAATAGCGACATCGAAGTTGCGCTTCTTGTAGTTCTCAGTGCCCAGGGCCTTCTCCTTGTCAGCGGCCTCCTTCGCCCGCTTCTTCTCCAGTACCTCTTCATCAAGTTCCTCCACCGGTTCTGGTTCGGGCTCGGTGGCCTTGGGAGGAGTGAGGGGAGGAGTGGCCTTCTTAGGCTCGGTAGCATCACTCATGGGAATATCGACAGTCTCGGCGCCCTCCGGGGCGGAGTCGCGCACATCCATTTCGACACCCATAGCAACACCAAGAACCTGAATCATGCGAGGATCACTGAACAGGTCGGGCGAGCCCTGAGGATTGCTCTGGAGTTGCTGAACCTTGGCCATGAATGAGGGGTCAGAGAGGTAGCTTGCAGTTTTAGGGTTGGCAGCCAGCTTAGCAATGAGGTTGGGATCGCTGAACATCTGACCCAAGCCGGGGACTGGACCGCCAGCCTCAGCTTCCATGGCCTTCTTGACGGAATCAAGACCGGATTTGAGCTGGGCATTGTTGGGGTCAATCTTGAGTCCGGCCTCATATGCGTCGTTGGCGCCAACTAGATCGCCTTTGCCGTGCAGAGCAGTGCCCTTGCGGCCCCAACCCTTGGCCCAATCGGGCTTCAGCTCGATAGTCTTGTTCGCATCGTCAAGGGCATTGGCCCAGTGCTTCTTGGAGGCATAGGCAGCCGATCTGTTGGAGTAGAGAATGTGGTTGGAAGCGTCGAGAGCGATAGCTTGGGTGAACTTGTCACTAAAGCGCGATAGTTAGCATATGTAATGGGTAGTATTGGGAATTTGAGCCATGATGCCCTGTGTGACATGACGCGCCAGTGCCTTTTCTGCCCCTCTATGACAGGTTGACATGGAGAATGCGAGGGGTAAAAGCATCTGAGCACATAGCGAGCGAGATGCGAGATGTAGGAAGAGGGAATAGTACGCAAGATTAGGAAGACATACATAGCGTCATCGAAGTCTTTAGCCGCGATGGCCTTATTACCAAGGGCCTTGAGCTCATCGGCAGTCGACATTATAAGGGAGTAATAATTATATCAACGCTGTGAAACTAGATGGAAGAAAAACAAGAATAACGCAGCGAGAAATATGCTGTGTCAAGAAATTATAGACAAGTGGTCTTGTAGAATGGAAGATGCAAGACTAGAAGAGAAAAAAAAGAAGAAAAATATTAGTGGTAGATACGAGAAGAACTAGAGAGCACAGAATTTGGATGTACAAGAAATACAGGCCCGGCCAATTTATGTTGTTGGTGTTTGCATTTGTAGAACCTTCAAGATTCTATTGTCTATGGAGTTGGGCAATAGCGGTTCTCCATCGTGAATTCTAGGTGCTTCTATGAGCTTGCGCCCTCTAATTGGCTAACGTACAGGGGTCCATGACTTTTCAGGCTTTTTTATGACCTTTATGGCAACTGGCCCGTGCACACCACTCTTAGGGACGGCTTCGTGCAGTTGCCCCACTTGTCTTACCTAGCGCTCTAGATATGTACATACTTCCAAAGCCGCTTTAGGTTCTGATTGAGATATCTACAGCGTGGCAAGCTATCTCTCCAGTCTTCATGACATTTATTAATTGACTAGAATAAAGTTAATCATTATTGGCGTTGTGACATGATTATTTAAGCCTTTCAGTGTCGGGATCTATGAGGGTGTTGTTGAAGAACTCTGCTCCGTATATTTTTCCCTGACTGCATGTCTATGTGCAGATCACGTGACTCCGTTCTAATAGCAAAAAAAGTTTCCCACCGAACGACATCATCGGGTGGATTTTGTAGCCCAAACTAGCGATTACTAGATAGAGCCTTGCCCGAATTCTCAGCCTCATCACTATATCTGAGAAATCCTGCATTGTGAACTCTAGTCTCACAAAACTACCTTCGACACATCTTTCCTCTCTTTTTTTTCTAAGTCTCATAACACATCACAATGTCCATGTTCGGTTTTGGTCAGCGCCAGCCCTCGTCGGCTGAGAAGATTGCCATGGTTGAGTCGGAGTTCCGTCTGCATATCAACATTCTGGACAGGTACGTATCGAGCTTGAGATGAGCTGTGGAATGAATAGGTTCAACCGGGCTGTCCATCAAGATCATGTGCTAATAGTCCTCCCTCTTCACAGAGTCACCCGTACTTGCCAAACCAAGTGCCTTGACCAGGAATTTCGTGAGGATTCTCTGGCTAAGTCTGAGTCGACTTGCCTGGACCGTTGTGTTGCCAAATTTTTCGAGACTTACATGAAAGCTTCTGAGACCATGCAACAGAAGCAGCAGGAGGCTGCTGCTCGTGGTGTTCCTCGCATGTAAAAAAAAAAAACCAAACATAATCTTGAATAAACAAGAGATACCCTTTCTTACACTCCAATCATCTGAGCGCACTGTTCCCAGCCTATATAAAAGAAACAAACGAAACGGTACCAACTACTGTCTCTAACAGAGGGTTATTTGAAGAGCTTTTCAGAATCGGGAAGCTACCTTTGCACCTGGCTCATCTGGCCATCTGAGCACTCTCCAGCTCTTTGTAACACTAGATATTTGATAATGATCAACTATTCAAAACAACAAATTTCTGGGTATATTGATAGACTTGTAAATGCTTGGCTTCTCCTAGCTACGGAGTTATAATAGTACATTGTAGCTCCAATCATAGCTAGGCATTGCGATAAAGATGGGATGTATAAATTGCATATATCATGACTACTATGCTTGAGTTGGCATAGAGCAACTACTGTGATTTGCTTTCTGTCTGTAAGATATTAGGACCTGTCCCAATACCAGTGACCGATCGGACAAGCCAATGAATCCAGCTTTCCTGTTCGAGTTGTGATCGTAGTTCATCAGCCCGTTTTTCTAGCCGAACAACTTGCTGTCTGAAATGTTCCACTCCACTTTCAACTTCGCCCACCTTATTCTCAAGGCCATCCATCTCGTAATTCAGACGCGCTAGCAACGCTTCGAGGTCCCTGATGCTTTCTATGAGTATAGTCCTTTCTTGCGTAATTATGTCATTAGACGAAAGAACCATGTGGTCGTAGCCTTCAGTGACTTGGTCACGCAAAGCCTGTATCTCCTGGTCTTCCTGTGTGAACCGGGACTCAAGTTCACCAAGTCCAACGAGAGTTTCTATGGCCCAGGGTTGCAACTCAGACTTGATCCCTTGAACATCGCGGCAAAACACTCGGGCGAGTTCGATCAAGCACCCCGTTTCTTGAGAAGAAGGTACGATATCAAACATGGGCGCGACTTCTTCCCAGCGAAGAATAGCATCTGTAGCTTCAGAAAACGAAGATCTCCGCGGCCATCGTGCTATATGACGTGGAGGCCGCTCTGTTGTGACATGGACACTATGGCGGCGTATGAATTTTTGGGTACGTGATGATACTGCATCTGCCTGTTTAAGCCATTGGGTCCCATAATTATGGTTTCCTGTTGTTGCATCAATGACTCCCGGACTTTTGCTTTCGGACTCGCCAACCAAGCTTGCCGATCGACTACTATCGAGACCCTTTTCAATCGGGGTTTCGCTGCTGACAGAATCTAGCTGATTTTGACGGGCATCTGTAGGTTTATCAGGTCGCGTATTCGACAAGTATATCTCCGGTGTTCTATTCCAAGTGAACGCTCTGCCGGGTCCGTTGAATCCAGGAACCAGAGTAACTGGAGAGGCGATCACAGGATCCAAGCTTTCCTCTTTGCCAGATTTGGCAACTCGACGAGAACCTCCCACAGCATCTTTGATGCGTCCTCGAGCATCACTCATTCTTCCAGTCACAGACTTGAAGCGTGTCTTTTTCTCTCGTATGTCGTTGGGACTATCCTGACTCACGCTATTTGGGGAGAAGGGAGCGGCAATAGCAGTTTGTGCGATGACACGATCATCTTTGCTAGTAGCTTCTGAGTCTTCACTCAATGGGACGCTACTGGTTCGTTGCGAAGCCAGGTTCAGAATTATCTGCTCCTTTTCTTTGGCAGCCATCTGAGCACTGCCGATTTCGGCGCGTTTCTCGTGTGTAGTTTCGACAGTCGAGCGCTTCGCTTTGCCAAACCAGAGCCATTTTGGCGTTTCACCGTAGGCAAAATCCACAAACTTTCCAATGTCTAAAGTTTCGATCTCACTGATGCCTTTGTCGCGTCCAGCTACCATGCCCATAACAATCTCGCCTCGCTTGCCCCCTATTTCAGCAACAGTTGACTTCACTGCCCTCGGGACTGCCCATCCCTCGTTAGCTGCAGCTTTAGCAGTTACACTTTGCAGTCTGAACAACGTATCGCGGTCAATTATTCCGGTTCGCTTCATCTTCTGGTACTTTTGGAAGTGCGATACTCCGCGCATTGTGCCCTCGATCTCAAAGGCATCCTTAGGTACAGTGGCCCCAGCGGAGTTTAGGCGGTTTCGTGCTCCCATCAGAGTACCAAGAAGGGCTGAGACTGTTGTAGGTCCGAGTATTCCATCGGATGGTTCCATATTGTAGTATTCAGCACCAATATCTGTCCACCAATCACTGATAGCCCTCTCCGTTATATCGCAGAGAAGGCCGTCGATGTATATAGGCTGCAGCTCACCAAACACCACAAGTGCAAGTTGGCACACTCGAACAAGTTCCATGACTGCCTCCGAAATGTTGATGCTTTCGTGAATGCGATACATCGAATAAAAGTTGGCCTGTGTTCCAGGTGTCGGCTCGTTGAGAGTAAGGCCTGTACGACCGGAGCAGCCCATGCGCTTGAGGTTCTCATTGACAATGAAAGTTTTCTGGTATTGTCGGATATCTCCATTGGGCACGAGGATTGTCGTCAGCGCAGATGGGAAACTGCTAAGATTTGTTGTGATGATTTCGCCGTCGAGGTTTGTCATTCGGGGTCGTGCATGGAACTGCTGTATGGCCCTGAAGTACAATTTCAAGCGGGCAGGCCAAAGAGTCTCGTCATCAGGGACTAGAATCACACCAACAACGATGCTGCTTCTATCATCTCCAGTGTATGAAGCAATAACTGTGGAAGGCAACTGTCGCGAGCACGCCCATTGTTCGACAATATAAAGTTCGTAGTTTGTTAATATGGTGCACGGATCTATGATCTGTACTAGCGGATCTTCGCCGAGGTACCTATAATAGAAAGAATATATATGGTCAGACTTTACACTCCGTTTAGATATTCTGGACTAAGAGGGGCGTACTTAAGAGCGACGGGATCCGGTATAATCAGGCGCTTTTGAGCCATTGCGCTTAATTCAAGAGTTGCCTTACTTCCAAAATCTCTTGTTTCTTCGGTGGACGGGCGCGACGAGGAGTTGTGTGAGTGAAAATGATGGCCATGTCCGTGGTTGTGGTTGCCCAGGTGAAGAGCGTGCACATGATGGTGATCATCAACCTTCCCGGGAGGGGGGGCAGAAAAAGCGAAGGCCATATTCGGGGGGCCTGGGACGAAATAAACCTCGAATCCGGGCTCTATGTGATTCTTAGCTGCTTCTAGCGCTGGAGCTATACCTGTAATGGCTACTACCATTTAGGAGGGTTTCGACTGGCGGTGGCACTGATCGTCACGATCGCTGGTTCCATAACCAGTCAGCTTGTTCAGTTAACGGCGCATAATAATGTCGTTCGGAGGCTTCGAGAAAAAGTGCGACGTTTAAGTTTGTAGTGGTGGTGTATGTACAATGTGATGCAAATGCAGTCTTGATTTGCTCCCTGAGAGCATCGTAAAGCCTAGTAGCGCAGTTCCAACCATGCAAGCAAAGTGACGTATTTAGATTTGTCGCATCACGTGCAAGTGGTGTCAGATAAGATAAATGTACACGGTGTGTATGACTTAAGACACTGTCTTGAAGAGAGACCTAGTATGCAATTTCACAGTGTCAATATGATACCAACAATTAGCTATTTTTACTATAAGCGCTTCTTATTCCATCTCGCTCATCTTTCCAATACCAGAAACAACATGTCATACTAGAAGTCGCCATTTACCATACTCGGCATCTTTCATAGTCATTAGACTACCAAATAAGATTGTATTCATATCTACTCTCGTCAACAAAGGCTCGTCCTTCACCCTTCGTCCAATTTATTCCCATTAACTGTCTATTCGTCTTGCGAGAAGCTTAAACTTGGAGCTCGATACACCACCCCCCTTCGGATACCCGATCGATACCTGACAGTTTATCACGAGCAACCGACCCCGCCTGGCGATTCCACACAGAAATGGCATCAAACAAGCCATCACCACCGGCTCTGGTATTAGCAGAAACCAAAAAAATCAAGAAGGCATCACTAAAAAGCACTATCAAAGATGCTGATAAACTTATCGCTTTACTCAAGGCCACCCGTGTGCAGGTCGCAAACTGTGTGTATATATCTTCCACCGCCACATTATTTTCATCCTACTAACAAGATATCTCTAGCCCAGGATGGGGGTACTCTTCATCTCACCAAGCTTTTGAATCCTGTAAAAGGAGCTTTCGACAGCATGAACACCTCGTTAAAAGAGGTGTCGAAAAATCAGAAGAACTTGGGAAAGGCCCTAGACAAGGTATAATCCCAAGATAGTTTTAGCAATCATGTTTAGAAATATTATCTAACATATGCCATACAGCATTTTCCTGTTCGTCCATTACCACATGATATCTCGCCCCTACCCGACCACCCCGAATTGATAAATCGAGCAATCGCAATGCATCTTCTACGAGAGGGGCAATTCCCAGTAGCATCAACGTTTTTGCAAGAGGCGAGTTCATTGATACCAAACTCCAAAGGCGACAATATGCTGTCTGCTGTCGAGCCAGGGAAACTTCAAGCCCATTTCCAACGAATGTACCATATCTTAACGGAGGTCAAGAATCACAATCTGGAACCAGCTATGGAGTGGGCCATCCAGAACCGTGTCGCATTGGAAGAACGACAAAGCAGCATTGAATTTGATCTGGCTCGTCTCCAATTCATATGGTTGTGTAAAGGGCCTTCATTTAATGGTCTTCCAGACGATGACAATAACGGGCTAATTGGCGCTCTCAAGTACGGTCGTAAGACGTTCCCTGCTTACCGAGAGCGGCATATACATGCCATCTCTCAACTCAGTGCTGCTGCTGCTTACAAGTCAAACCTTGAGGCTTCTCCATATCGCCATCTCTTCGATATAAAGGCAGCTTTCGAAGATGTTGCCACTGTCTTCACTGGTGAATTTTGTTCTCTGCTCGGTCTGTCCAGCGAATCACCACTCTATATGGCTGTCACGGCAGGATCCATGTCTCTACCACAATATCTAAAGTTTGCCAAGTTGCAAACACAGAAGACAGAATGGTCCACCACTAGCGAGCTACCATTCGAAACTCCATTGCCTCGGTCGATGATGTTTCACCCCGTCTTTGTTTGTCCTGTACTAAAAGAACAGACAACAGCTAAGAATCCTCCTATCTTGATGCCATGTGGCCACGCTATCTGCAAAGAAGCATTCGTGAGAATAAAGACTCGAGGCTCCAAACTGAAGTGCCCATATTGTCCAATGGAAGCAACAGGAGATGATGGCCAACAAATTCGGTTCTGAAAAACAACTTACATCTAAGAATGGCAATAGATGTTATCCATTACCATACATCTGTATCGTTATCTCTATGGGACCTATAATCAAGTGGTTTTGTTTCTATATCGATAATGAATTTTAACGAAGTTTTCATGGTACTTGTCTTTTCCTTATTATACCTCATGACTACCATATATTGTCTACAGCACGACCTGGTGGCAGACCTCTCTATCAGAGAGAAGGATCGAACTTGTTTGTCTTTCAGCATTTATTTTATACAGCTATCAAGAACTTGTACTTTGAACGATAATATAAATTGTAATGACCATGAAACTACTTATGTCACTATATTTGATATATACAGTAGTTAGAATAAAAGTAAAGACTGATGTATGTACTTGGACTACTTCATAAAGTCGTATCTTTGTAGTACACATAAAAACGCATCTATTGCTAAGCAAAATCGAAAATCTTCACAATATCAAACTATTTTCAAAACAAACGCACTGAAACGAACATACAAAAGAACAAAGGAAAGTTTAAGGACCCTATAGATATGATTCGCCTTAACGGCGCCGATATACATAAGTAGGGCATACAAAACTACAACTACATAGACCAGAAAGGTAACACGTAGTAAATTTGGGTATAAAAGCATATACAGAATGATGCGCCGGGTACAAATCAAAAATGATCTAGAAAGCGAAGATAACACGAAGACATTGTAGATCCATACTTGAGGATAGAAGATGTAAAAGAAAAAGAAAAAAAACAACAGTTAAAAAAAAACCCAAGGAAACAATATAGGAATACGGTTCAATGTATCAAGAGAAGATTTAGGAAGGAAATACAGAGATAGCAGACGTGGTAGAGAAACGTTTCAAGTGAATAATAAAGATGCCGAAAGATCTTGTGATGTATACCGTAAAGCTTAAGTTCATGAAAACCCCAGCATGAAGTGAGCAAGATTATCAGATAGTAAAGTATATATGTCGATGTAGGGGGGGGGATAGATCAGTTTGTTTTGGTTTTCATGGGTTTTTTTTTTAAGTTCATTCGTACATGAGAAAGATTGGAAAATAAAGGAAAATGCTTCATCAAGAAAGAAAATCCTTTTTTAATCGATCGTCATACGAGAAGCCGGGCTAGGCTTGACATCTACCATGCTAATAGAGTTGTTGTCGGCCTTTTCTGGGTCTGACTTGGGAGTCAGGAGATGGGGCTTCAGACCCTTGTTGAAGTTGTTCATGCAAATGATAGCGTTTGTGATAGTGACCAGAATCAGAGCGATAGTGATTACGGCAAATGCAGTCAGTGACTTCTTAACGGGGTAGTAGTCAGTACGGAACTTGTGCTGGTAGATGCGGACAAGCTTGAAGATGAAGTAGCTCAGAGCACCCAGATAGAACACCATAATGATGATCATCAGTGGCTTGATCTCACGACGGCTAGCAAAGGCAGCACCCAGGAGAATAATTACAGTTACAGGAATAACTGCAACAGTCAAGCCGAACTCAGGATCACCGTGGTTGGTCACAACAACCAGGAATTGGATCATGAATCCAAGGAAGAAGAAGAAATCAAACTTTAGAAGCGCAATGTAAATCTAAAAGTCAACTGATCAGTAAAGTTGACATAAATGATATAGGGTTGATGTTGTATCAGTGATCCTTACCTGGTAGTGAAGGTAGCGCTTCTTCATTCGGTAATCAGCACCAATGTACTTTAGGATATCCCACGCAAATTCCTGATACAGTCTCCAGGCCGAGAAGACCATGCAGACAGTGACGATGGCGCAAACACAAGGAATGGCAATCAGGAAGCCAGATATATCAGGCCAGTAGTGCGACGCGGATAGGCCATTCTTAAGCACATTCGGGAAAGTGACACCAGCAGTTCCGTTGCTGTAGATCTCGTACTGGATCGAGTTAAGCTTACCAGACATAACTCTGAGAGAGTCATGAATTTGGTCAACCTGAATGGAAGTGTAGACCATCATGGCAAGATTGGCAAAGCACAAGCCAATGACCTGAATGGTGTTCTTGAGGCGAAGGGCATCCCATACTAGAACCAGCTCGTAGAGGAAACCAAAGATGAACAGGGCGAGGAAAGTCGGGATGGTTTTCTTCTGCACAACAGCAGCTTTGTTGGCGCTCGGATTGTCGCTGATACTGTCCTGAAAGCGGTAGTAGACATAGGACTCGAATCCCAGGCAGAGGATAGCCTGGAGAATACAGGTTCCGAAGAAGAAGCGCGGCCACCAAGATGACGCAAACTGCAAGCTGATGACCTTTGGTCGCGCCTGCAAGCCGCGATTGTTGGTACCGCGCGTGGGTGTTTGAGCCTCGTCGTTGGAGTTCATGCCGGGAAAAGGAGCAGAGATAGAGTTGCGTTTCGAGTCGAAGGGGTTTTCGTTCTTGGAAATTGTCGGATAGTTGGTGCTAGACGTGCTCTGAGCCGGGCTGTTTGGCTGGTTAGAGGAGTGGCCGTACTGGTTGAAGTCGTCGCCACCGAGCTGCTCTCGGCGGGTTTCTAGTCGTGTCTCCACGGCGAATGATGAAGCTCGACTCCGTCTGGAGTCGAGGGACTCGTAGTCGTGAATGGTTGCCTTTGGTCAAGGGTAACCGAGGAGTGGTGGTAAGACCTTCAGTGCCCACAGCTATCTCGCGCTCGTCAGTGAGGCGAGAAGGGCACAGCGTATGAAGGAAGGCTAGGCCGGGTTGTAAGGTGACAGTGCAGCCGAAAACGAGAACTAGCTGGGCGACAGTGGAATTGGAATGGGATCTCGAGCGGAGAGAAATAAAGTAATAAGAGTGATGAAAGCAAGAGTCGGTGACGCTGGCTTAAAGAAAAGGCGCTGACGGGTGTACTGCAGCGTTGGAGAAAGAGAAAAGAGTAGCGATTGTTTTCTTAGTCGACTGGCTCGTCGATAAGGGTCGGGCGTATAGAAAGTCTCCGGGAAAATAAAAGAGAGAAAGTAGAACAAAAAAAAAAGGCTGCTGATAAGGCAGAAATGAATTCAAACCTGGACTGTGGTCGAGCAAGCGAAGCCAAAAGAATGCAAGGAGTGGAAATGAGCGAGAGATGGAAGGCTACGCGGCCGATAGCCAAGTAAATAAGCAAATATTTGCAGTTGCGGGAGAGGGAAAGCGCAAGATAGGAAGAGACGACAAGCAACCAAAAAGAGATATAGTGGTCTGTGGTCGAAGTAAAAGCAAGAAGAAGAAAAGAAGAGAAATCGAATGCTGGAAATAAAAGGAAGCTGGTCGAGGACGGAAAAACGTGGACGGGCAAGTGCTCTCAGAAAGGAGCACAGATGGAGTATTTACGGGTTCCAGAAACTAAAAGCAGGGTTGGGGGCATAGAGGGTTTTGAATCTAGCAACAAAGTAGAAAGTACAAAACATTGACTGTCAGGCACTGGCCCAAAATAAGGGAAGTGTGGGAAAAGATGAGACGACTAAATTAGAGTACTTTCCCTCTTTTCTTCTTCCTCTACTTTTGATTGATTTGACTACTTCTCTAGTTTACATTAGTTGTATCAGTAGCTGTGTAGTCAGTGGGAATGGAGACTTTGTCAGGGAACTTAACTAGCACTTTACTACGCCACACGCAAAGCCTCCATCCGCAGGTTTGTGCCTTGCCTTGGCTTTTCTAGTATCCTTTCCTTTGCTCTTCTACCCCATATTGGTGGTTCTTACTATTGTGTTACTCACCCGGAAACATTCCTAAGTACATACATTAGTTTAGGCATCTGAACGCTCGATTGACTTCTTCTTCGTAGTCTTGGCTATCGTCTCGATCTTCTCATGATTTATCTCGTGGTCGCCAAGGAACGATGGCTTCTAATCCTCCTAACTCTATTGCTAGTCCTGTTAGGCAATGTCTTCTGACAAGACAAAAAAAATGAACAAAGAAAGACCTCTTGATAACTGTATACTATATCCATCCAGGTACCCTTTTTCAGTGCTTCAATATATTCCTATCTAGTTACTGAAACACAATATGAAGCGGCGATCTGTGACGGAATGCATTGGATACGAAGTGATGCAGAGACAAGCCAACTGTAGTTGAAATGCCAAGAAAAGATTACACCAATGTGTAGCTTTTAGACTGGTTTTATCATCTGCAGCCTATCTGCGGGCTAGCTGCCTTACAGATATACTTAGGCGTTCTGCGTCTAACTGATGGACTCCAGGAACTTGTAAAGACTATTTCCCATCGCTCCAGCAGCCTACAGGCCTAGCGTCGCAGTTTCCTAAAAAATTATTGGTTGGGAATCGATCACGAAGACTAATTTGTGGATCCAAGCGTACATACAGATATGTGAATGCAACGATTAGCCGGTCCAAGAGAGTCGAGAATGCAAGGGAGTTGCAGAGTCAGCAACAATATAGCACGCAAACTCCAAGGTCTGGCCATCTTAGAGAAGCGACTTATTGCTGGCAATATTGCAAGCCAACAATATTTCCATGCGAGTATTCTAGACTCAGCTGTCTCTCTTTCTTTAACAGAAGAAAACACTGTCTGTCACATTGTTTGCATAAGCTCCCCAGTCGGCCATGTCGTTGGTCTGTGATACTATAACCATACAGATACAGAATGGTATACCCCCGCCAGGATCACAACGATACTCGTGATGCCCCCATAGAGACAAGAAGCACGTTCAATAAACAAATGCTGGGAAAATGCGAATGCTGGTCTGGCGTCTAATATACATGTGTAAGTGGCACTACAGCCAAAAACCGGTCCAACCCAACCCATCTAGTTCGCCAACTTAGTCACTGGATCGCAATAATGCCCATTCCTTTCTACGGATGTCACGCTAACTGCAGGTTTAAAAAAAGAACACTGCATTCCATGAACACCAAAACTCCACCCTCCATGATATGTACAAGTACATATACTCAAGACTACTACACTAAGCAAGTCAACTCGCTACCAAGTCGTAGATGACCGGTTTCTGCAATTTATCTGAGCACGCGCCCTTCCAGCGGAGGTGCCACTCAGTCAGCGGATTTAGCCACAAGCCACTGTTCACAAGTATTTCAGCACAATATAACAGACTTTATTAGGTGATTTGTGGCGATATTTAACTACAAGAATTAAAGCATACTACCCGAAAGGCTACTATATGTTTGTAAACCAGGCCTCAATCAGCTAATATTTCTCTACGATAACCCACTAACCTATAGTGTCATTGTTGTTTATTTGTGATTGATGTCTTCGAAGAGCCTGCGGCAAACTACATACCATATGATAGCTGGAAACCTTTCGTCAAATGCAGGTCCCAATATCTATGTTGAAGACCCTCAAAGATATTCTAGGCACTCTTAGGCTTATTGCCAGAAAGAAACGTCAATGCTAATATGAACATGCAAATGGCCAATAAAACAAGATATGCCAATGTTCTAAAAGAAAGCTTCTTTTATTTTCACACATGCTTTTTTTTTCAGTGAGGATCTAGGGCCACACTCTTGCCTTAGCACTGGCTCAACCAACGGTTGTTATTGCATCACCTATTCGCTAGTTGGCACTGCGTACGACGAGAATAGAAATCATATATCGGCATCCCGATTCCATTCACTAATCTCGACATGTACATGTATAACTCTGGATCCATTGTTCGTCATATTTTGCCTGGATAGACATATGTAAGTATGTAATAAATTCAATACGCGCTTACCAAGGTCTAGAGCATACCATCATCTCCGGTTGGAAGCCAAGACCTTGTCGTCTATCCAACAAGATGGATTGCAATATCAAGTCTCTGCGCGGGCAATACGCAAAATGTAATGATCGAAAGAGGCCTGCGAATAGACTTGCTCCTCTGCCCCAGACTATGTTGCATCTTATCCTTTTTATTTTTTCCTTCCGCCCTAGGGCTTAGAATTAGCCTTTTGTTTTTACATTGCTAGGCTCAGCCACTCAGTTCAACCTTCTTTTAAGTAGCACTTCTTAATCCAAAGCCTGTATAGCTTTATTGCTTAATAGGACGAGCCTCAGCCACGCTCTACCCCCTCTAAGCCTCCTGTCAAAATGCACAAATCTTCAGCTCTCACATCCGTCCCATAGAAACCCAAAAAGATGCCGGGAAGAAGAAAGGAGGAAAATACTATTGTTCAATCCCAACCGGAGCCCAGTAACCACGTTCTATTGATTTCCCTTTTTCTTCTTCCTTGACATCTCTTCTATTAAATTCCCAGAGCTTTGATAATCCATTTTTCTTGCTCTGTATAACCGCGTTAACATAGCCGCTAGATTACTTTCTCCATTGTTGTTACTTCTTGGCGGCATTTGAAGGGTTTGGCTATTGCGTTAAGCAGCTACATACGAGATCTTTTTTTGCTATCTATGACGGAACTTTCTTTACGCGAGTACTTTTTCTTTAGTATGCTACACGTAGATAATCCTTTATACGCATAAGCGAGGCAGTCAAACCCATTGTAAATCGTGCAGATCGGCCCCTTTGTATAGAACTGTTGAGACAGTTGCTGAATGAGCGTCTGATTGGAGCCGTCTCTCGATTATCTTATTAGTAAAATAGCCTGTACAAGAATAACTATAACAAAACGCCCCATACACTAATATTGTTCCGTAACTGTGGTAATTTGCACATCTTACTGCATATCTTGTCCATTTCCTCGTATACAATATCATGAAAGCTTTTTTATCTTCAACATCTATCAGTTGTATACATATATATACTTATTGTGGTATGCGCCATGAAATTCACTTATACTAATATTTGACGCCAAGCGGTGTCTGTGATTAAAATCATGCCATCTATATGGACACTTACAAGTCGCCATCTTCTATCGCCTCTCCTCTTCTCTTCAACTTGAAACTTGATCAACGACCGGGACTCCTGACCCTCCATATGTCATGTTGACAACAACGGCAATTATGCTTCCCATCATCTCTTCGTAACAGCTGTTAGTTTATCGCACGAATCTAGTAGACATTAGCTATACTGTACCCCTGACACATGAAACAAGGACGTTAGAGTCGTCCCTCTTCCTCTTCTCCTAAACGCAAGCTAGCGGATTACCGCCACAAGCCTTTTGTTTTGTCCTATACAGATCCATATGTATACCCGCCGTTACTAACGTACAGCCGCGGTTACATGATACATACATACATGTATCTCTATGTACATATGTCATACTAAAGGTTTGAGTAATGTAGTGTGCACCCGATGTGCCACTTAGCCTTCTTTAAGTAGTCTATCTCTTCACCACGCTAGAGAATTCGATACAATCAAAAACGCTTAGACATACGAACCAAGGAACAAAAGACACTAGGTGTTGACCTCAAACATGTGTAGCCCATCACTCATCATCTCTTCTTTTCGAACTCTTGAGATACAGCTGTATAGTGAATAGCAATTTCAAAAATTAGTGTCAACATCAAACCAAGAAGAAGTATTCGTTCCAGCACTAGTGACAAGGCGCTCTCTGCCAAAACTTTGTGTCTTAGAAGTGCTACTCCCATCAACCCTAATATGAAACATGAAGACAGATGATCGTCAACATCCACATTGCATCCTTCATGTCAAGAAACGCCACAAGATATATATGTAGATCTATACAGATATACAAATTAAATAATCATTCCATTATCTTGATCATCAGTATAGCATAGCCATGGTGATTTTGTTTGAGCTTCATTTTGATCGTCAGTTTCTAAGTTATCAAGACCCAAACTTTCGATAAACTATTCTTCAAAATAAAATAAACAGTATATTTGCCCATATGTTTTTAGTATCTATTAATTTTTCGATACAGTTGTTAATTGTGCTTTTCAGTTTATTATTATTAAAACTTTTTCATCTACCTGCTTTTGTGCCTTTAATCGTCGGATACTAGGGTTTATGCCGAGCACTTTAACCCTATGTGATAGTAGTATACCCTAGTATAACCCTATAGCTAGATGCTACATATACGCGTGAACATCATTAGACAATCATGTCTAGACTTAGGAATCAAAGTCAACTCAGTACTCAATAAATGTAATGCTACACCGATAAAGTTTCACTAAATAGTTATGGAAACCAATGACCAAAAATCTAAGTTATTGACAACTACAAACGAACTTGATGCTTTCTGATGTCTAGGGGTTGACATGATCATGGAGATATCTTATAGCTTTGGTAAATTCATATATATCGAGTAAGTTTTGTGATATCACGGGTATATGAGCAAGGCGTGCTGTGTATAGTTTGTATAGAATTGTGTGGCCACAAATAAAACCACTAGAGAGTCTCAAGAATACACTAGGTACTAAACCAAACAGAACTACTTAGTGATGACCTTTGACGCATACTAACCTGACTAGCTGCATACGCATTACTATTGTAGGCTTGGTTGTATACCCAAAAGGATACAAAGAAGGACTATGACTGAAGACATTGAGCGATGGTGACGTTGTGGAGGATAATTTTGATAGTGATGTAAAGTTGAGCTATGTCTAGTAACTGGGCGTTGAGGAGTATAGTAAGTATCTTACTTAGGGGATCCATGACCTTCATGCAAATTGATTGCCTGATGAGTGACTTGATATTGTGACTTCATTGGTCCCACAATTATTTATCATAAGTCAAGATATTGCATCTTGGTGACACGATACTGAAGACAGAACTCGATGATCTTCTTCGATTACTTTTTACAAGTTTCATTCTATCTATAGTGGACTACTCACATATCATTATGTTAAGTGTTTGACTGGGTTATACTGTACTCAATGACCTGATCATTAGTGGCAAGATTAGAGCGTTTTTCAAGTTTATTTACAAGTACCCAAAGAAAGCTAACCTATAATGTTACTGATATACCTTACAAAAACAGTTCATCGACATGGCACTAATCGTTGTGTCAATACTCCATCACTACTAGCTACTTATACATAAGTAGTCATAGAAATTATTCATCGTACAAATCAGTTTTTGGAAATTGCGCCTATGAACAGGATACCATGAAAGTTATGTATTTCTTATACTTGCGTTGACTTGTAGATACATTGATATACTTTGGATCACATACAATACTACTCGAAGACAGTGTAATCCACAGGATTATGATACAGAAATGATGTTGGCACACCCCACGTTGAGCGAGATATAAATGATTCAAAGCACTGTTCCTACCCGTGCATGCATGTATACGAATCTCGCCTATACGCGAGACCGGAAACTCACAAGATACTGGAGGTATTGTCGTTTTTTGATAACAATGATGTTAATGTGTATCCAGTCAAGGAAGGATTCATGTATGTCAAAGTTTTCAGACAAAACGTAGTGATCGGTTATTGGGTATCTCTAGTACTACTATGTAAAAGAGAATAAAGAGAAGGAAGAACGAAAAAAGACATACTCATTGAACTGGGTGAGCTGTATATAGCATACTATGGGTAGGCATCTAATATTCTGTGCCAAGAGCGAGTCACTGCATTTGATGACATGCTCAGGCCAATTGACAAACAACACCGTACGCATATTGGAAACAAGATGATAGCCGAGATGTATGTAAAAGAGTAGTTGAGATGGGATATGTATTCTTGTTATCTCCATTACATCGGATATTTTGAATGAAGCTGCTAGGTATGCTTTATGTGTAGCCAGTTGGATAAGAAATTAAAATTGTATAATACACTGCTAGCAGTTGGAACTGTGCTGATAGATACAAATGTACTACTCAACGACGCCCCAAAAAATATGTATATCTGTCCGATAACTCGACAAGTATATCTACTAACAAAGATCAAGAATGGATTAGAACTAATGCTAGATAGTGGTCTCGATATCTGGCGGGGAACTAACAAGCTTAAAAATATTCCATCCTCTTTTGCTTCAAATGCTTGTTATTACATCCCTTTGACAGGAATCCAATAGAAGATTTATTGGGGGGTAGAAGAACCGTATACAAAATAACATTAAGAGACCGAGAAGATAGAATATGAGAGAAGAAGAAAGTTGGAATCATTGACGGATGTGACGGAGGAAATCTGTGGAACTCATCGACTTTGAGCATATCCATTTTTTATGTCCATTTATTTGTTCCTATACACTTCAACTTCGATCTTGGTCATTCATTGGAACTACAAGTGCTCCCCTGAATAATGTGTATGCTTTCTTTTTTTTGTTCCCTTGACTTAGAAATCACAATGGCATGAGCTTGACAGTACCTAATCCTGGCATCATGAATGCGGAGAGAAGTTCCGATGGCCTATCGTCACATATTTTTATTAAGTAGATGCTTCTATGAGACGTGGAATCTGGCGCCAGGGAGCGGACGTAGTTATGCGTGCTGACAGTTTTGGAAAGTGAGAGTGGCTCTTGTCTTGTTCTCAACAGCAGGCTTGATTAACAGTCATAGTAACATTAGTGTTTTGATGGCAAGATAATCATGATATAAGTGGATATCTATATGTCATATATATACACAAGCGGGAATAATAGGACGGTGTGTTAAAAGAGAGATACTACATGAAAGGAAATTTTGATACTAAAGGTGGGTGTGAACCGAGTAAATCTTGTTAGATGAGGATATCGTCAACTTGATATCTACCAATCAAGACCATTATTGGTACATCGGTAGCATATGTTGCACTCTGAGCATACGAACTTAATATTGTCTAGTGGCTAATACAAAAAAAAACAAACCATCTTGAACGACTACATCAAGCCGGCTACTTCTAATCTGAGAGGGGTGTATAAATGACTCTTCACTTCATATCGGCAGAGTAACATGTGGAAAATCTAGGCTAGTGCATGAACCTCAGATGGGTCTATGTAAACATTAGATCATCTAAACATCTACCATTCTAGTTACACTGTGGCTGGAACACTAGAGATGTACTTCTGGGCTTTACTAGAGCCTACCTGACTTGATAGAAAAGTATAATGCTATGACATCGGAAGGTAGCCTCATGTTCGGCGAAGCCGGGGCCTTTTCACTATATCTCTGATGACTTGAGAAACTGTATTGAGTAGCCTTGATAGATCGTACATATTAGATCTATGAATTTATTAAATATTTAAGTGTACAATGCGTATGGATATGCACATGAAATCTATATCTACATATGACTTTGCGGTAGGCATGCTGAACAATGAGTATAGCAATAACAGAAAATGGATGATATGCCTCAACAACTGTGATAAAGCAAAACAAAAGGGCCAAGAACGACCAATAGTTTCCATCGAGTAGTGAATGCTAGTTAACTGAACGGGACAACACACTAAGCCAGAACTTAGCATACGAGATATCAGCGATAGTTGCATGCTCCATGGCGGGTGAACAGGGAACAAGGTTCGGGAATGTTTTTAGCTTTGATGATTTTTAAGTTTTTGATGAGGTTGGTTGATGGGGACACCCCTATGTATATGTATACAGATATGCTACCTGCAAGTGCATATCTGGATCTTGCTTCCTGCTCGAATATATATATATAACTGTATTGCTGAATGGGATTGGGATTACTCTAGGTAGTATCAACGGCAGGAGTAGTATTGGCAGAGCAAGACTTTTTTCTTGTTATCAAGAGGAAACACCGAGTTTAGACATAGGAGGAAGAGTGTAGTCGAACCGCTCTATCATGACAGTCGATTGGGGGGTGTATTTTCCTTGATATGTATATCTGACAAGAAAAGGCCGGATAGTTGGAATTGTTGGAAGACAAGTTTCTACTCGAGTTGCTATGTATATTAGCGATAACGGTAACCTACCATGAACTGTGTTTCGTTGAGCCCGTCCAGTTGCTGAGGTCGATGGGCTCGTAAGCTGTGTTCTTGAGCCCTGTTCCCTGTAGCCGGTGTCTGTGTGGTGGAATGGCCACTCCTGTAGTGAAGCAACATGACTGAGTGGTTATTAACTCACCAGCATGTCTGTTGATTCCATTATTAGTGCTAGGATAGCCGCCCCTAGGAAAAATAGAGAGAAAAAAAAGCAACCTAGAAATAAGGATTTTGCTGATTGATACCTACGATGCAGTATGTACATTCATGGCTTGGTCTACTAATGTACAACTGTATTTGAGAGGGAAAAAAAGGGAGGGGGTCTGCGTAGGCGAGATGCTACCATTTAGCGATGCTGCTACGGACACTCTGCGGTTATTGCAGACACCTCCAGATATCCAAACCTCCTGATAGCCGCTATTGATACAAGCTAGGTCATATCAAAATGCATAAGAGGGGCGTGTACCTGTTAGCATGCGAATAGCAAGGCCAAGTTGTAGCCGTAGGCTCCGCAGCTCGCCTGCAGTCGTATCTGGCTTAGCAGGCAGAGATCTCAACTCCATATTGATTACAGCACTAGCCGGCAGAGACGCAGTACAAGCAGCAGTAGCAGAAATAGCGTTGTAGTGCTAGTAAGGGTAGTTATAAAAGCCGTAGCATCATTGCTACTTGCAATAATTGGTGTAGTGTTAGGTTGTGCTCAACTGTGGATTGACGAGATGATGGTACTGCATGCTGATCTTGATTCCTCAACTGGAAGTAGCTAAAGCAAACAAACTACTCTACATACTTGGTTATATCTGCCTGATTGTATGAGCTTGGCTGGTGGCTGGTGCCGAGCTGAACGAGAGTGACTGGTTGTGACTATGCCTAGAACAGGAGAGATGTTGGATATGGATGAATCAGCTGCCATAACTGACGGTCCATTTGGTCCATTTCAAGACCCACTTTGAGACGGTCCTTTTTGGTAATACACTTGGAAAATAAACGTCACCGGGCTATTGTGTTGAGCATACGATATTGTATTCATGGAATATATACACCCCTTCAGGCCCTTGGATGGAAGGATAAAGAAGAGTACGGGCTATACATGTAGGCCACGGACACCGGTGCCTTTATGCACGTAATTTGATGGTTGAGCACACATGTAGTGCTACTACAACACACCACCATGGCTATAGCAGTATTACAGTATCCTCGATTTCCCCTAGCGTTGATCGACAATCGACTGACTTGATTTAAAAACCGCGCTACAGAGTACAGTACTTGCGACGTTCCAGTACATATACATATCTGGACATTATGTGCATATCTATGCTTGCTAGCACTCGGCATTTCATGAAGATCTAACTATATGGCCTGCGGCTCGGAGATGCCTTTCTCTTGTAGGATGTGACTTGAAAGGAGGGGAAACTAAGTAACGAGGAGGAGGATGCTGGAGCTTGAGCTGTGTTTTGTGTGCAAGTGCTTAGCTCTGACTGAAGATAGCGAAGGAAGCTTTGGAGGAGGTGACCAAGAAAGAGCGGAGGGGGAGAAAAGAAGACAGATAGATACGATAGTCCACCATGTAAATGGGTGTCACGACTAGGAGACACACCCTCCCGGCTTTTTCTAGAGCTCTATGAGCCACGGGAAGGAGTGTAGACTGGGAGCTGGACGAAGGAAGACCTAGTCTAGCTGATACTAGAAGAAAATCAAGGACAGTAGTACATGAATGATAACTCCATATTGGACCCCCTCACGGAGGGAGTGATAATAAATCTGCAGCCATGTTTGTTCACCTGGCCAAGAAAAAGAGTGAAAGCCGCTTCATGATAGCCAATCATGACATGACAAGTGAAGATTCGATCAACGGTAGCTGTGAAAGTCTCGTATTCAGTTTGTTTTGATATGTAGTCGTGCTGATCTGCTTAGGTCCGATGATATTACAAAGACCTAACCGGTCAGATATGAGAAAAACAGTTTGCGTGTGCTTATGAAATGTGACATTAGATGAGAATGAATCATTATGGCGACCCAAAAGCAGACGAAACTTAGTTACAGACATTATGAAAAATGCGACTGACCAAGAAAAAAACCTGATTAGTGCCTTGGTGGGCTTCTCAGCACGAAAATCGCGATGAGAAGACTGGCCTAGACTCTATTAGCGTCGTCTTTTAGTCTAGTATGGGGATGCAAAATTATAGATAAAGAAAAGCTGTCATAAAGGCTGTGCGGAACGAAGGACGACAGAATGGAGTGGCTGGAAACCCACTCTGATTGCAAACGGAAAGTGGAAGGCGGCGTATACATAGAGAAAAAAAAGACTACTTGTTTTCACATCGTAAGCATGTACATGTATTTGTATCTGTATGTGTCATGTTGGTGTGGCTGACGTAGTAAGTGCTACACTACTTCTAGCTAGGATCTAACTGCATGTCTTTCCATATAGTAACCGTCTACATGACTTTGGACGACATTATAAGAACTTGCCAACTAGCCGTCAGCAACTGTCTTAGAGCTTACAAACCGGGTTTCACTCATCAGTCAAAGCCTGCCGAGACATTCGAGCCGTGGGTGGGCTCATTCTAGCGTACTAAATATGGCGGTAATAGGCTTCATAGAGGGTGCTAACCAGTATCAACCCATATAAAACCATCTATCGTTCGAATTTTGGATATTGATGAACGGTTGGGGAAGCATTGCAATATACCGCGGGTATAACACCAACTCCAATAGTTTGATACTAGGCCGTCAACTGAGAAGATCTGATCACTAGCGGGACTAGATATCTGTAGTTACAAGGGCATGGTATGTATGTACATACTTAGTGTACATTGATATTTATCTGGCTTTGGAGTTCTGGTTATAATATAAAATGAAATTCGAGGAAGTAAAAGGATACAATTTGAAGATTCCAGTGTCTGTCTCTACTTCAAAGACATGCAAAAGAAAGGATATGCTGATAAATAACTCCATTAACTTAGAGCTCTAAATAACTTTCATAGCCAGATACGGCATTCGGAAGTGCGGGCACATGAACAAACATGTCCACCTGCAGTCGCATCGCTAAGCAAGAGCAAGGAAAATAAACAATGAGGATACTCGATAATAGGACACAAGAACAGCTCGCAATGGGACTTCGTAAAGTTGAGGTAGGCAAGATCCATCATGACTAGCTAAGCGAGGCTCCTAGTCTCAAGTCCAGACCCAGAGCTCTGCATCTCTGCAGCTACAACTGTAACAGTGACTATAAGTGACTAACGACAGCTGCAAATGGCTACGACTCTGTGTATCTTAGATGTGTAAACGTACATGAGACTTGCATTTAGCTATACATGAGATATATATCTTAGATATGTATAGATTACATATATGCATCTGCGTGATGCGTTGGTCCTGTAGCCCGGTTATATATATGAGGCGGCCAGTCAAAATATTCATCATAAGGCCTGTCAGCTATTTGTATTTGTAGTCCGGATGGTCTGATTCAAGGTTGAATGTTACCAAGGTAGTGATATGCAACTACCATATACATATATGTATCTGTACATACAAGTATAGGCACTGCTATCTCATGTTTACATTTAGCCCACGGACAATTCCTGGAGTGTATATAGACACATATAGATATGTAAATATAGTTTGACTAAAATATATGGTGCTGTATCATGGCCCCGCCCCATAAGACTGCTGAAAAGATGTTGTAGTGCACGTACATATGTACATATATATATCCTAACATAGACCACCTGTTAGCTTCAAAAAGAGCCTCTATTGCGCTCTAAGCTATAGTGCCTTAGCTGGCCTATGCTAGTGGCATATACATATATGTAGTGTGCTGTTGTTTAAAAAAAGGCATCAGCAACTACTATATACACAGATAAACGACTAAAGACAGGTGAACGCCTCCTCCATAACAAACCACACCCCTCCCCCTCACGGAGCTCGAAAGAAGCAATATCAATTTGACATGTGTGTGCACAGCACGCTAGTATCTGTTTGTGCTAACGACAAGCTTACTCGTGTCCGAGTTGTTCAAGGTGATATCCACGATTCTGTCTCTGAAAGTGCTATTCCTACACTACCAACTCACCTGCTGAGCACACTTCGCTTTCCAGCCCGCACTCGGTAGTAGTAAATATAAATGTCCTGTATGTGTCGATTGTACTTACAGTTTGGTCCTCACCACGTATGGTACATCTTCATACAACCTGGGGCTTGCGAAATAGCTCCAATAAAAATACCAGACTCCATATACTCGTCTTATGTCCACATCGGGAATATTTCTCTCACAACTCACAGAAATAATGCACTCTGATTTTTGAGACTACAGAGGGTTGCTAGGGCCATGGGTGATCCCGAGAGGCTAGTGAGTTCACTAATATTGACAACTTCGTGAAGTTCCCCATTAGTTATAGCCCACATTAATAGTCCTTCTACTGTCGAAGCCACCTGGAACTTACTGATAACTTTAAGAATACACCACTAATTCCTACAAAACTCACCAATAAACCGTTTCCTGCACCTGTTCATATTACTCTGTCGCCTGCATTGATAAACAGCCTGGAGGATTTTTGTCTGGGGCACTTCTAGCAACAAAAGATCAGAGCTTGTATTGTACAGATACATACATATAATGTGTTCAACCCATTTTGCCATGGATTAGGGTTCGAGGCTCAACCAGACAAAAAAAATTCGAGCGAATACTCCAAGTTCGTATCCACGGACGAAAAAACTACAGACACACGAAAACAGTGATAACAAGATCAGTTTGATATACCTGTCAGCACATGGAAGTGAAGAAAAAGACTGTCAATGACAGTCGCCCTAATCAAGACTTCGACTTCTACTAGTAGCATCCTCATGACTGTCTAACGGTCCTTTATCCGTTGTTACCTACTATCGAAATCATTATCGGTAGAACATGGAGTCCGAGATCAAGACAGCCTGCTCAGCAAGTCATACATATATGCATATATCTATGGTGAGCTATATATACCTAGTCCTTGCTATATATCCACCATATCACCACATAAAAGCGGATGACAGGGACCAACCTTGATGTGAGACTTGACCTATCCCGACAGGACCGAGTTTGTGTTGTCTAGATTTCTCTCTCTTTAATGTGGTAGTCTCGCTTTCTAGTCTCGCTTTCTCGCTTCTCGCTCTTTTGTGCTTCGATCACTACACGCTTGTTTTGCTTTTATGTACTATATACAGGCGATGGGAATCAAATCTAGACTACTAGATAAGCACTTTCAACAGCTCAGGCCAAGTGCCTGGTGAAATTCGTTCTCCGAGGAATGCTTACCCTATAGGATGCACCTCTTTTGATTTATCTCGTAGTTGCATCCTTGTCACTCTCTGTTCATCCGCCTCAAGTGTTTCCGTTTTCTCCCTCTTTTTCCGCAAAGTATGGACGGCTGCTACCATTTGTAGTTGGGGTTGATTCTAGTTCCGCTATAGCTTGTCTTACAGCATCTTTCAGCGCTTGAATCTTGATGTTTTCTTTTTTTGCCTTATTTCTTATTTGTCTTCAGTACCCTGAAACTGAGAATCTACTAATAGTCACACAACATACGACACCCATTGAAAGGGACTTGAACATCAAATGTGGCTTGACTTGAGCCATTTTGTGATCCCTTGAGGGAACCGCGTGGTATAGCATCTGTCTTTCTATACTACATGTAGACATTGTGATCTCTTAGTCGCAATAAATGGCCATTAAGAAAAACCAAAGGACTGTACCTGGCCATTTTACACTTTGGCAGAGTTGCACTGTGCCTATTCCGACTATCGCGAGATTTTGACACTATTAGCCTAGATCTGACCTCAGTACTGACGCTTTCCCGTCCTTTGACTGGCACGGCTAACAGTGGTCTTCTCCATTATCCAACAAGATCTGCTAATGTCTCGCTGAATTTTCATGCTAGTATATCAGTTATATTCGGACAATGCCCATCAGAAATGTCCGTTACCAAGCTTAACCCTGTTTCATTCCTCGGGTATCTCGAGAACACAAGGCAAGTTGGTCTTCCTCGGCCACTTCGTGTTCCTCCTCCACTTTCTATCAAACCTTCTCACGACACAGAGTGGGTTGTTTGTTTGGCGCCTACCGACTCTCGTTTGTTGAATTGTGGTTCTCTTTCTCTCTGCTACTTGTATTTTTTCGAGACCGTTAGCCCACTACAACACTAGTCACTAGTTCAGCTAATAACGCTATACTGCATCTTCTTGTTCCCCCCCCCCCCCCCAAAAAAAAAAAAAAAAAAGATTATCTGTCCGTATCACGTACGTATCATTATCTATAAATTTATAAATTGTAGATCCCGTACACAAGGAATACCCACGTTCCGTAGCCGCACGCCGCCACGGCTAGTCCAGATTAGAGATAGTAAAAAAAGAAGAACAAAAGGAAAATATGTATGTCTGTATATACTTGTAGTAGCACTAGTTCTATGTTGTGTAGTAGGAGTAAAAATAAGCAAGCACCAAGATTCTTTTTATAGACCAATCACATCATACAGACCAGCCATTGTATGTAGAAACTAAGTCTTTTTCCCTCGCTAGTGATATTTTGTGCATCTTTAAAACACAAAACGTAGAAGTGCCTCGGTTCTACAGGTATTCCATACATGGGATATCCCAGTTTCTAGATCACTGAGTGAAGTCTCTAGCTACAAACAGAGGATGGATCATGCAAGATCGAAAAGTCCACACAGGTAACTTCACCCACTTAATCAGCTTACTCCTCTTCTCTCACGAATACTCCAGAACTCTTTTTTAAGCAGTCAGTAGATATATCGTGGTAGGTAGACATGATATGACTATGTAATACTGCTTACATGAGGTTATCAAGAATGTAGTTGGTGCTTATGCGAACCATGCTCACTACTAGGATGTTGTCTAATGATGACTAGGTAGAAAGGATCGCTATTTTTCTAATGCCAGTGCTCTTCACTACAGCACACGGATATGCCAATACTAGTTAATTTGCATAGATATATTAATAGGTTTGATTACTTTAATATATTAAAACCCGTAAAACTCATCTATCAAATTACTGTCCGTTCTCAAAACCAGACATTTGAGCGTCAAGCAGTACTGATGGATATGTCAAGGGTTAGGGTTAGAATGGACGTCACTTACCAGTGTATATCCTTATCTTGTCTTGTGTGCGTATCTCGTCCTGCATTGACAAAATATACATATGTTATATGTATGTACTTCAATTTTTCCGATTTTCTATCGCATACTAATGAGGCGTCACACTAAGAGAACAATACAACAATATCTAGTAATCAAGGCCACCCGACTAAGTGAGGTTGGATTACAACAATGTGAAGTTATCAGCCAATGAGTGCACTTGCACTATGAAAACTATTAACGTTCCTAGTACTTTTGTTTAAGGCATAAGACAATGTACAATGTACCATACTAATCACTTAGGCCAAGACTAGACGCTATAAAAGTAGCATCTGGCGCTAGTAGAAGCGCTAGCGTTATGTTGATGGCTTCCTTAGTAAACTTACTAACGATAAGAAATTCAAGTAATAGTGGAAACGAGCATGAATCCTCACTTACTATAAGCAAAAACGATACTTTTGACGCTGAAAAAAAGTAAAGTAAGCACAACTTAGTATGTATTAGGAAGAATTTGCGTTTTTAGAAATAGGCCCCGGGACTTGGTTTTGTTGGCATATATAAGTGAGACGCCGTTGAGGAACATATAATTGTGGAAAAAAATGTTTGAAATGCAAGATATAGTGAGCTTGAGCGAGTAAATTGCCACAAGAACAGATACACATGTATTACTGCATCATACATGCTGTAAACATCGTTCACTCTTCTTATCGGGTCACGTCACGCTACATAGTTATAATCATAGAGCCATGAAGCTACGACATCAGCATGTCATGACTGCAACTACGAACTTCAGAATGGAAAATGCAGTTGTGGACATAGAAGCAAGGTAAACTTTTGCCAAGACTTATTTCTATTCCGGCCATGCCATCTGTTTCTACTTCTTTTATTTTCCCCACTACTACCGTTCCCTTCCGCCTTCTGTTGTGTTTGCTACGAAATTTACTTCGTAATAGGCCGTGTATAATCATACTTGGACCAAAAAGAAAAGAGAAGAAAAAAAATCAGTATCCACTCCAGGATTCCTATCGACTAGCGGGCGTCATAGTCCTGATGGGCCCAACGTCGTACTTACAGATATGTTTTGCTGTTACTCTCGAATCGTGCAAGATTTGAGATATTCTGCTATGCTGCATGCTTCTCTACGTTCGATCTGTAGATGTGTTTGTACATACATTCATAGCATTACGGGTACCAATAGAAACTCATGGTGTAGTACAGATTTGCACCCCGGAAAAAGAAAAGCGATGCGTCCGTTCTATCCTCCTGAAAGAGGCAACAAGACAGTTCTCAGTGGAAGCCATGGTTAAAGATATCATTGCGTTATACTATCTAGCCATATCTTGAATACATACAATGTATGACATCCAACTTGGTTTGTTTCTCCCCCCCCACACGCCTTCACTCTTTTTAGTAACTATATATGAAGGTGCAAACGATCTTAAGAAGCCATAACCTAGCAGCAACGCATCTACGCATGGATGATCCCAGAACCATATATGCTCTCATGCCCGCTCCAAACGGGAACTGATCGCAAATATTACTTGATGGTGGCGGCCAGCTGCAGTAACCCATCTAGATATACTACATACTAGTATATACGGCATTATTAGCCGCATCGCTCCGGCCGCTACTTCGTGCGTCCTGCCGTTCAAAGTTTTTTTTTCTCTCTCATCCTCCTCTGCTCCCACAATAGATACAATATATCTCTTAGTAGAGTCTGAATAAGACGAAGGATGTACCGATCCGTCGTATATTTATTTAACACTTTCAGCATATCTTGTAGTCTAGATCAAGTTATAGGAGTCCGAGTTTGCAAGAACTCGTTAGGTCGGCCTCCCGTAGAGATCGAAATTATTTCACATAAGACACAATGCCGAGCCTAGTATGAGCATCTTGTATGCTCACGCTCTGTTTGCCATGCACTGTTACTCCTTCTATCACTTGGCAATGGAGGTACAATTCACTCGTGATATAAATTGATACTTCACGATATAATGCTACGTCTGGGCAAACCTCCTCTCTAGGCCGTGTCACCTTCTTGCGTATTGTATATCTATTCGTAGAGACACACAACAAGTTAAAAGTCAGTCTACTTGGGTGTTCGATTTGTATCTGAAGCATATACGAGTATATCTAACCTACCGATAGTAGGGGATAATCTCTTCCATCTCCAGCCTTTCCATTACGTAGTGACGAGTAATAGGTTCTGCCATTACTATTATGATCCTTACCCATGATATAGTAGTTGTACTAGTACATATAGACCATCATTACTACGTGCGATATTGGCTAAGGACGTTATAAGTAGATGTCACGTAGTCTAACCCCCCACGAATATCATTTTGGGGGTTAATGAGGTTAGGACAATCTTTCTTGATAATCATAAAGCTTCATTAGTCTCAGTGATCCTAGAAAACAGAAAACCTAGACCTATGGCTCTCATTATGACCGGAAACTCTTATGCCTGAGTATTTCCCGTTTCGAGCTCTTTGATCTCTAGTCACAACACTAGATATCAGAAACATGCAGATAGCTCCCACATCTTATGTCAAACTACTGCAATTTTCCCGCAAATCATGGTCAGCAGATGGATGACATCCAGGATGTTTCCTAAAATGGAAATCTTGTGACATTTTTGTCTCATTGGATCTCACGAAGAAAATACGAATAACAACTTTCATCATGAACCAAGTACTTTTTGTTTTTTACAGCTGGATTTTCTAGTATATGAGCTCGACTACTAACTAGCTAATCATGAAATTCATCGGCTCTTGTCTTGATCTTACCATTTTTGACGTTCGGGGTGCAGTCCATAACCCTTGTAAGATATTTCTCGCTAGTTTTTAGTATATTTTTCTAATATACGATCTTGGCACATGCAAGCTCTAACTCAAGATATCTCCAACAAAGTATAGCAACAAATACATCTTTTCGAGTTTTACCCGGCTTACTGAAGGTGTCTTGTTCGTCTTTATCTATTACGTTCCGACTCAACAGGGATATTGCTGGATATGAAGTGAAGGGTGATGTGACAGTTACATGCACCATGATGAAGAAGTTATAGTCATAGTTACAGTTACAGTCGTAGTATCAGTCAGTAGCAAGTAATTATTGACTAGCAGGCTTGAAGTGATGATTGAACAGCTTGCAGTGGTGACAATAGTTCAATAGTTCCGAAGAACTATGTAGCTAGTAGCACTATTTTAGCTGGAATATCAAAGTGTTGTATATTATGAAAATAGGCTAGCACAACAATTAAGGTACAGGGGATGCTTATGCACAAAAGTACATATCAGAGGATAGAGAGGTAAGCGATATCTAAATAAAGATGCTGTTGATGACTTCTTAATTAGAGGTCTAGACAAGGGTCTCTGCCTATCCGTTTAAACATCCATATAAAAAAACTTCCTACTAACAAGATATCGCCTTGACTTAGAATACAGTAGCGGGAATCAAGAATAGAGACACTATAATCGAGAAACAATTCACTTGATGTGGCCCTCCATGTTGTTCGTACGTACATTAGATAGGCTAGAAACATAGTTCCTAAAGAGATTAACTACTGGCTGGAACTACACGTCTTCTTCTTGTCCCCTGTCAATGTAATGTATACATATCACCATCAAAGGAAATAAGAAAGATAAAAATTGCTCACATGCCATGATATTCGCCTTTAGAAACCTCGACAGATGCAATACCCATAGCCGATATACAAGAAGGAGAGACCCTGTACAGAAGGAATGTATAGAGACGAGCGGCAATGCCAACGAAACTTCCATTTTCTGCGCCCCTCTTCACGACATGGGATGGCAAGTCAAAAAGTAATATACATATAATCCCACAGTCAAGAATGTTATCTGGTCAGTTGAAGAAAGAAAGAAATACTGGAGTCAGCGGAGCCACAAATCCTGTCTCTCATTAAGTAGGGTCACCAATCTATCTGGGGCAAAAAACTACTACTGAAGTCTACCCTATGCTTATGGTAGTGTGTCTGAGGGTTGGGCAGCCTCTCCACTCACAAAGTTCTGCAGAAGGTAGATGCCAGGTAGTCGTAACCATACTGTTCTAAGAGGTTTTATAATACAAGGGGCTACAAAATGCTCGGAGACAGGTTCTCGGTGAGATGGTTTTCCCCGATAGGATTAGAAGTTGAAATGCGCAGGGATAGCATATAACGAAACCATAAAAAATGTTCTGTATCTCAGTGGCCTGTCACTGTTGAGAAGTAGGTTGTCCTTCACCATTAGTTCAGGGCTGTGTATCTTAGGATACCGAGGTGCTACATAGCTATTAGAGCTCCATTTACACCTTAATAAAAATGAAAAAATAGAAAAAATAAAAATAAAAAGTAGAGTCACCTAGATAGTACGTAAAACATACCGGCGCTAGAATAAAAAAGCCGATCCTCCGAACAACTCACGTACATACTAGTGAAGTACATACATATGTACATACATTATATGCAACATTTGTGCAGTAAGTAGTTCCAGTAGCAAATACACCGAATAGATCTCTACGTGCTATGGAACACAATACATGTAGCAAAATAGTTTTATACTGCATTATCTATTGCTGGAAGAATGTCCGAGACAGAATATTAGTTACGTATATATGCATATATTATGCCATGGTAAAAGGTAAACTGTTGTAATTGAGCAAACATGAAAATAAATAACCATATAAACTGGAAAAAAGTAGATTGAATGAAAATATAAGCCAAAGAAAAACAAAACAAAAAGCAAGATAGGCCAACAGATAATAGATCAAATATGCTTCTTGTCTCTTGCAAGGAGCCAACCCAATATGATAGACCAAAAGTAATATGCAATGTCCTAAGCCATCAAGGCGATGTGTGTGAATAGTCCCAAATCCGTCCGAAATGTATTTTCGTTCCCATGAAGTATAGACCAAATTCCCGAGAAAAAAAGAGACCCAGATAATAACGATGAACAGTAATAAAAAGTAGAATAAGAAGTGGCTAGCCAGCTTGAAGTTATATATGACGGCCGCTTAGACTTAGCAAAATGGCAAGGAAGTTGTCGTTGAGCAAAGAATAAGAAGGAAGTCGTGAGGTTAAAAAAAAAAAAAGAGGTAAAGTAGCAATGATATTGAGATATTGGGGACGCTTGAAAATCAAGGCCCGTAGTAAGAGGAAGAGGGAGGGGATAGTGATAGTTGTAAAAGTCTGGATCCAAGTAGAATAAGGAATTATGATCACAGTATGTAACAGAGACTCCTTTTTTCTGTATCGATGTGCACTCTAACAGTAAAGAGAAAAAAAAGGGTTGAGGATGAGAAGTAGATTGAATAATGAGTAGTGGCCAAATGAGTCCGATCATGCGTAAAAATAAAAAATATTGGCCAGTAATAAGAATGATGAGAAAAAAGGCTGATAACGCGATAAAAATAAAAGAAGTAAAAGCGGATGAAAAGGGTTTGAAGCGAAATCTTTTTTTTTTTTCCTTCCTTTTTTCTTCTTTTTTTTTCTTTTCTTCTTCGTGTTTCATGGGAGCTAAGAACAAAAAAGGTGCACTCGGCGAAGAATAGGAAAAAGAGTTAGGAAATCGACACTAGTAGTGCCTATAGCCCAAGTCATAATAATCGTTCATTCGTAGCCCATGACGGTGTAAGTGGTAGACAAGCCCACCCGCACATCACTATAGAGGTGATAGAGGGGACTGTTCGTAATTTTTTAGGCGGAGTGCTTGGAGGCGCCAAAGGATATAGTGATGTTAAGATCACTAAAACTACGCTCGTACACATGATGAGCTGTGTTTGTTGTCCTTCTCGCAGAAGCTGCTAGAGTCTTGGGTATTAGGGTTGCTTACGCACTCTGATTTCTCGGGGGCAAGTAAACGGAGATTATCGTTTTTATCACCGTCGGCGCGGCTTCCCCATGAAGTCTAATACAAGGACACAAAGTTAGTATGATGAAATGTATGGGCATTCAGTGTAGTGCGTGTAGTGTAGCAACATCATGGTCAGGATGCTCCGAGCCCTTCAGTCTTTCTCTAGACCAAACTCAAGAGGATTTAGAGAGAAATAGATAGCAATGTATAGAGCAGGGGTTGTGTTGCGGGCCGGTGAGCAAGCACGGGAGCAATATCTGACTGTTGCAAGAAAAAAAATAAAAATGTGTGAGATCAAGACTTACCATGTGAAGTGTAAACAAGGCATAGAGCTTGATCAAGCCATGGAAGTAGCCAAATATAATGGACAGAGGGAGGAAAATCAAGGAACGGTAGTCTCTGTAGAACAAGCCGATGAGCTTGACGACTTTGGTGAAGGCGAACATGAAGATGATTTGAGCCCAGAGAGCGTACTTCCGGTCCTGGATATCTTCCCAGTCTTGGGTAGCACGCCAGCAGCTCAAGATCAACAACGGGTCCACTACAAAGGCTAGTGATGTAAAGGTAGCAATGTGCAAAGCGTAGGTGCACCAAGGTTGTTGTCTATTTGTGTCCACGAAGAAAGCGGTTTGTTAGCTTGAGGTGTTTCTTTGTATGTTTCTGGTCAATGTTTATGTTGTGTGCGTGGGCCAGACAGACATGGAGCTTTAGGAGTCAGGCACCAAAGCCTATGTCTCCGGAAGTTATGCACCGTCTTCCGCGATGGGCTTCTTTGGTGATATGTACATGTATGTGTTGATACATGGAATGTGAATACATGTATGCATATGCATACATATAACATACAGTCCAGTGCATGCATGCCCCGCTAGCCGACTATAGAGGCATTCTGCAGTATTCCTTTCAGTGACAAAAGCAATAGTAGCAGCCGCAGGAGTACCACCACTCGGTCAACTCCTACCTTAACCTGCCGGGCTTTTCGTTTGTCTTCTTCTGTTTTTTTCTGATGCTGATGATAAGTTGCTGGATATATATACATATATATATAAGAAAGATATAAACAATCAAAGTGTTCGAAACACAGAAATTTCGTGCTTTTTTTTTTCCTATACGAAACGTAAAGGAAATAAAAGAGAGAAAAAAAAACAGCGGCAAAGGTGGGTCAAATCGGGCAAAGAAGGCTAGTGATGAAAAGAAAAGAAAAATATAAAACTCACTTTATAACATCACGTTCATGGATGAGGCTAGTCCAGTTGCTACGCCAGTTACTGCGGGCCCATCGAGAGCACTGGAGAATAAACTTGAAGTTGTTTTCCAGAGTCGTCTCCACACGGCAAGCGTCTTCATACTGGATCCATGTCTTCCACTTGTTACTGACCAGCCAGCGCGTAACAAAGTTATCGTCATCGGCGTTAAGGATGCATTTTCCCCAGCGTTCGGTCTTGAAGGCCTCGAGGAAATCGGGACTGGTCAGAATATCGCGGCGGTAGGCGCCAGTGCGGCCAGACATGCAAGAGGTTCCGCCGTCGATGTTGTGCGTGGCTGAGATCTCAAAGTTGCGGCGTTCGATATAGGCGGCTCCAAGCCAGTTCCAGCACTGCTCGGCCCAGGTGCCTCCTTCGATACGGCGTACCTTTTGGCAGGTCCCGACACCACCGATGCGGTCATGGTAGTGGAACGGTGCGAGTAGCCAAGTAAGCGTCTCCGAAGGCCAGGTCACGTCGTCGTCGGCCATGACGATGATCTCGGACGTCACCTGCGGCAGTGCCTCGCACACTTGCAAGCGCTTGTTCGCAATGGATGTAGCCAGAACCTTAATGTTAGTTTGGTTGCGTGACTTGAGCGAGTGTGCCAGCTTCAGAAGCTCCTTATCCTTTGGCTCTGTAGTAATGAGCATCAGGGTGGCAGGGTTAGTGTTTAGGATAGACTCCAGTGACGAGCGAAGGTCCTCAAGGTGGTTGTGAATAGTTGGGACGATGACAGTGACGTCCTTCGAAGTGAACTTCGGCTTCTCGGGCAGAGGATACGATTTGTAGCACCAATGGCTGATGCAGTGCACGATAAGACGAACATAGCGATGAAGCCTATCAACGGTGGTTTCTAATTAGTATGTAACTTCCAAGGCAATGGTTAGGCCACTTGACTAGGCCGCATAAGACAGGGGTCACGCTTCTCGAGGTAGAAGCATGTCAAAAAACTTGAGCCAGCGTGTCTGTCTATATTGACCACCAGAAAAGAAAAACCAAAAACACGCACGACAAGTTACAATCTTCGTACATACCATAAGCCCCAAAAAAGATATATCCAAAACTTGGTTGGTTCCGTGAGCTGGAGGTTTTCCGGTGCATTGTCCAGGAGACCGGCATAGCCCATAGGGGCCTGGAACTGCAGAGCAGGCATGTTGCCGGAGCCTGTAGAAGAGGTCTTTGGGACGTTTGGATCTACTATAAGCTTGGAGTGTTAGCGGATCACTGTAATGATAGGATGATAGGTAGCCAGCGGCCCGAGCTTTGAAAAAATGGAAGGAAAAAAAAAAAAAAAAAACTACGAGCCAGGCAAACCCCTAGCTGATCAATCCAATGAACAAGGTCCGTAGTTTTTTTTTCTCTTCTTTTTTTCTAGGCCACTGAAACAAATCAAGTGAAAGAAGGTTTAGATGTACGTACCTATAAGTCAACAACGCAGTACAGGTGCTGATGCTGATCAAAATGATAACGATATGCTATTCAAGCTGGTATATGATATTGGCTTTTTTTTTGTTGTTTTATGATAGATAGAAGCAAGATAATACAATGCCAAAAAGCGAGAGGCTTGTTTTTTTTGAAGATGTCGAATTAGCCAAATCACTCACCTAGACAAGGCATGACTCTTCCAGAGAGAAAGTAGCAAACGGCAGCTTTGCGAATAACGGCCCTTTGTGACAAAGGGCGATAGAGGATATATTTTAGTGAACAGGCGATAGCCAGTTCTTAGAAGGGGTGTGGGTATATGATTAACAAAGACTGGGCAGGGCTTTGAAAACGATTTGCAACATCACCCTATGACAAGCTGATATCACCGAGTTTTGCTTCTGCTTCTTCAGACTCGAACTAAGAGAATTTCTAGACAAATTGCCTTTCAAACAAAGATCAAAGAGCGAGTAGAAAGTCTGAGCGCTGTTGCAAACGAAAATTGTAGAACTAATTCACAAAACAGAGACCAACAAAAATCAAGCTGTTAAAGATTCGAGAACGAAAGAGGAAAACGAATGAACACCAAGATGGTTTGGGATGTGTATGGTCAGATGTCGTTTCTGGCGCAAAAAAAGGAATTTCTAGAAGAGGCACTTAAAGAAAGTAAAGAAGAAGATGCGTAGGCTCGAGTACGTGATAGTATAAGAGCTTTCGGCAAGGGCAAGACGGAGACACAGCAAGAAGAAGCTGTCCAAGTATGGAGATGCTGATCAGAAGCTTGGAAGGGAAGAAGGGAAGGAGATGGAGAGAAAGAGTATATAGAGAGACCACCACGGTTCAACGGCGAGTATCAACAGAGAAAGAGAAGAAGTTCTATGGAGATTGGGATAGAGATATCGTGGAATCTATACGGAAGGAGAAGAAACTCAAGAACATTAGTCGTTGTAAAGTCAGGAATCACTGAGAATTATATACAATACGTTGTTGAATAAAAAGCCAAAAAAAAAAATTTACATAAAAAAAGGCTAATCTTTTATTGTAGAGTAGAGCTTGCTTTGTTGCACACAAATTTCACGCCCGGGTGTAGATAATAGGGCCTAGAAGCAATCAAATAGCATGTTTAAATATAACTTTTACTAGCGAAGGGGAAACAAAATAGAGAAAAATATTAACAGATCTGCATGACCGACTTCTTGAACTACATCACATAGAGATCATGTTCGATACTTGCTACTACTACCTTACTAGACTGGTGCCAACTAATTTGATAGACTCACACAACTTAGTCTCCATTTACTTCGACCAATTGAATGGACGTATTATAGTTTCTAGTCGAAGCAAATCTTCATCAATAGTATCTATGTAGTAAGAAAACTCAAGAAAACACAATGTATACGACAAGATTATAATGGCTATTGTTTATCTGAGTAAATGCTATATTAATCTATCTTTACTAGGCTAGTACGCAGGTTTATCTTATAAGTGATATGAGGCTATTAGTTAGTGGTATTCTGATTTTCTTTGTATTCAATGGCCTTTATGTCGACGTCTTGTTGATTTTAATCAACCCATCTATGTCTTGACATATGCCAGTGATATCCTTTTCCTCGGCCCTGACTCTTCACTCATTAACCATTAATCAGATACCTACATATATACAATGGCGAAGTGATCTAGACTGTCTTTTTCTCTCTCTTCTTTAGTGCTTCCAGTATGGCTATCGTCAAACTTATCACAAACCTAATATATTTCAAATCAACTTCATCATGTTTCTCATAAGCAGCTGGTGGTATCTTGAACTATGTGCACCCCATCTCGAGCACCACTGTCAATAACGATAATATAGTGCTCGGGCCTTATAAAAGGCCATATTGATCTTCAATGAGTCAAAATTGCTCATCAACCAAGAAATTTCAAACGTAGATGTACTCATGGCTAGTCCTGGAACGAATACACTATCGTCATGGGTCCCAACAGAGGGCCGCTCTGTTAACCCAGGTAACCCTAAAGCTGACCTATATGGCAATAACAATGACTTACATATATCGATAAGATATTCCTATGATACCTCGCCAAAAACGACTCTGGACACTTTGAAGTGAGTGCTACATGGACCATGTGATCAAGCAAAACTAAAGAAAGCCTCTGTTGCTAGAAATAGGTATGTTCAATCAAGGAAGAGTGATGGTCACCTAGGAAAGACTGTCAGCGCTTTAGCTTCTAGCGTGACATGCTTAGTATATGCAAACAATGCCATAACAAGATGTAAGCGTTTGCTGGCAATGTTTGTCGTAGGTATTGCTATCACCAATGCTGATATGTACTACTACCAAACATTGCTAAATATACTCTTACCCAGTCAAACAAACAAAGGACCTGAAAAAAGGAACATAGCAGGGAAAAGAAGAACAGGAATCTATACTATCAGTCATTGCACGGAAATCCATGCTGAGAACAGACTCTGGGAGATAGAAAAACAATGAAAAGAATAGACTACATGGGCCATTAAGACGATCCTAGATCAAGGAGCAATGGCCAGTCATTAACGGTGCCATTGCTTTACATGTAGTAACAACCTCTTCTTGAGATTTCCACGCATCTTGCACCTTGCAAAGCATCAATGCTTCTACATACACATGTATGTATGTGATTGGCGAGAAATCAGACGTTAGACAAGTCGATGCTTAGCCAAGCTCTTTGAGAAACGCAAAGAGAGGATTAAGAAGACACAAAATTGTAAGAAAAGTACTACAGAGCCCCCCCCCCCCCCCNNCCCCCAGGGATTGACTTGGCCAGCCTGCATCAACTCTAAATAGCACGTTTTATTGCGCGATGCAGTTCTGTTTCCCACAAGTGTATCATCCGCTAGTTTCAGTGCCGGTCAAGCTTCTTCGTTGGGGAGGGGGGTGTTCAAGCCTTCTTTGGATTTATACGTATATATATATATATATATTAAACAAAATTGATTTTTTTTAATATATTTTTTCCTTGCGTCTTAAAATCTTGACCCTGGACCTTCCTTTTTTCTCTGCGTGAAAAAAAGGTGACTCGCAGTATCTCATCGTGGTGCCCGAACTGGCCTGTTCAGTCTGCATATACTACTCTGCTAATGGTAACCAGGAACCTCAAAGCTTGATGAGTACCACAGTATTACAAGATACGTGAACGTGCAATACACCCTACTTCAGATATACTTCCTAACTACATTATAGCTACAGCAAGCATCAACAATCACTTCCGTTCATGACAGCAGTTACGATCTTGGTAAGGACTAACTATTTAAGGCCGAAACCCCTTCTTACACCCCTCGTTCCCTCAGCCAGTAACGAAGTAAGTTGCTGAGCTTTTGCGAGGAAACTTTGGCATGGCATCTAGGCTCTGCTATTTGAATTTCAAGTACCCAAACTCTATGTAGTGCAAGGCTTCAGTGTGTTCGTGTAGTCGAATCAGCAGCAATGATACTGGTCACACAAAATACATCCCAAGCACAAAAAAACAGGCCAAACTTTGGTTAAGGGCGAATCTTGAACTGCGGCACGGCCGATGTTATATGAAGACTATATATCTTCCGGTAGCAAGACCCGATTTAACTGTGCATTATTGATGTCACTGATAAAATCTGCGCAAACAACAAAACTGGGAGCAATAAGATGGAAGAAGAAAAAGAAAATAGGGCGATGGTAAATTAATTAACGAAAGAGAGTTGCGTTGTTAACAAGTCACTCATAGCTATACGACATTGGCAGTGGCTATTTTCGATATATGATGGCCCTTTTCGTGTCATCGATGTCTCTGATAGTACAAGAATACAGATACAATAATCAAGATGATAATTTACCGTACCTCTTAAACGCAAAGCCATTACTTTAAATACGGATATTTATCGAGACCTCATTGTATGGCACTTATTTTATTTTTTATGAACCCCCCCCCCCCACCCTTCTTAGTGAACGAGACTTTTTTTTTTTTTCTGTGGTTTTTCTACTGCGCTAATGCTAATTGAGATGGAAGGTGGCTCCGAACCAAGAATAAGGAAGAATAGATAACAAGAAAACAACGATACTTAGCCATGATCTCGATCCAACTATTCAGGCACTCGTTTCTTTTTGTGTTCCTAAGATGGTTGGAGCCACGAAGATATCTCAAACATCTTGTCGTCATTAGACATAAACAAACAGTAATAACACAGCCTTCTAGAGTTAGACCTACGCTTTATAGAAGCCCATCGGACAAACATCAGCATCACCTAAGATACTCCACCACGCAGAGTGAGCCACGATCGATGCCAACAGTGAAGTAGGCGAGGCTGCAACACATTCTAACCTAGCATAATACGCCAAAATACCGCCGTAAAAGCTCAGCTTTGTGTGACCAATCTTCTCCCCTTTGCTCGCCTTTTGCAAGGCCAACTGGCCTGATGTTTAGCATAACAGCACAATATGCAGCAAATTGCAGTCTGGCCTGGATGTAGAATAGAGGGCAAACGCGCTTAGGCTTAAACTTGTTTTTTTATTCTCCTCCTGCCTCTTCCTTTGCGTCGCCTAGAAGAAGCCTCAGCGATCTCGATCGATGCCAAGCCGGCAATCACCATCTATATACAGTATACTGCAATAATGCTAACATGCAATCATAAGACTCAATCGGCGCAAACCACTAGTCGGTGCGTGCTGCCTCTACTGTCTCTTTGACAACATGCAGGCCATAGATTTAGGTGGTTTACTTATGGCCTTTGACTGATATAATCGTGGGTTTTTTTTCTGTGAGGGTGCATCTCTTTAATTTTGGTGTAGACACCTTTTTTTAAAAAAAAATTCATTAATTTTTATAGAGCTATGAAGATATAAAAGAAACAACACAGTAAAACGAATAAATCAAGTACAACAACAGACAATAACAGAAGGACAAGCAAAAACAATGAACAAAACATGAAATCAACACCACAACTTTTCACTAAGTGCGAATGTCTAACCCTCATCGGTAACCCTTGTTAGTCACATCCTCTTCCACCACCTAACTTCTCTCCTCCACTCGTCCCCAGTCTCTTCCACCTATGCCTGATTTTTTTTTTTTAAGAAATACCAGCAAGGTTTGCTGGTGCTACGCTTCACTGAATAAATCCTCTATTTTGATCTAACGTGTAGACACCTTTATCTTATCGGCTTTAAAGATCTACATATGTTCGATCTTTCTAGATTTGTGGCTTGCCTGTCAAATCGAAAATCACCGTCAGTTTCCTTCACGCCTGTTCTTTCTCCCACATCCCTATCTTTACCTTGATCTGATGTTCCGTTTCTAACTTTATAGTATTATCTAGCACGTAAAGCTATATCCGTTTTCAAGGTCAAACAAGAACAATATGACATGATATTACAGCATATAATAACTACATATAGTAACTAGCTATGCAGACTTTTGAATAATTTACTAACTAGCCTACACGCACACGAACCAAATCAACAAAGAGGGCTCTATTTTGACCAAGGTTTTGTTTACGTGCTGCTTTCAGTCCCTGATTCGTCCGCATCCTTCCATCGATCAAATTTGAGGGTGCGTGGGTAGAATAAGATAAAAATCAAAAAGAGGAAACTACTCTTTGGCTTGGCACTTTAGATCATAGATTCTTTTTTTTTGCTCTTTTCGAAAGAAAACTCCCTGGTTAAAGCTTCTAGATGTACATATTACAGCAACGAATCACAACAATGTCACCCTTCATTATTCTTTAGTCTTCAAAAAGCTATCATTTGACTTTGAGGAAGAAGAAACCGATCTAAATAAGAAAAGAAAAAAAACTGAACAAGAACAAGAACAAAAATATATTTAGACCAAACTTTGGCATGGACTAGCCTGCTCCGGGAGATGGCTCTGCTTCCCAACCCGCCGTCAGGCACTTCAAGAACAATGCCTTGCTCACAATGGAGGAACAAAGCAAACAAAAGAAGCAGGAGGGAAAAAGCTGGCAAAATACAAGGGGCAAGGATTTACGTGGTACATAAGTCTCTATACTGATGTGCTGTAAAAAAAAAGTTTGATAAAAATAACGCCAATAATCCAGAGTATTGTATAGCCTATCCATTAGCCATACTTAGTCTAAGAAGACTTAATACTAGCAACACGGCCTATTAAACCGATCTGGAGTCGTACTGTCGACCGGCCATGTCCGCCATACAAGTGTTGTGCGGCTTTGACATACTATGTTAGATATATAGCCCCATAAGGCGCCGTAGACGGACAGCACCGTACCATGTCGTCCAGTGGCCTGCACGAGGCCGATTTCCGGCGTTCAACTCCAGAAGAAAAGAATCGGAAAACACGGTATTTCGAAGAAGATTCTAATAGTTTCAATGTACAGTTTTTCTTCCTCTATTTCCCTGCCTAATTCCCGTTGCCTATTACCGTGTAATATCGCTAGTCCACGCATAGTTGTATACAAATATGTATGTATGTACAGTAAACAAGCAATATCCACTCTAAGAACCCACCGTCGGACACCCGTGAACCCTGGAACCCGGGTGGTGTCCTCGGCAGCTAGCCACTATCCAATGGCCTGTTTTTTTCCTTCCTTTCTCATTCATTCGCTCGTTCCCGGTGTATATTTTGTGAATACTGAAAAGAGTTTGGATCACCGCTATTAGGATAGTTGTAGGGTAGTATCAACAGTGGCTTACATTGCCTCGGAACTATCCATGTCGGCTTCTCTAGCCAAACGACTTGAAGACCAAGCAAAATCGAATCACAAAGAACATGCCCCCCAGGCAAATCCTAAAGCCTGGTGTTGCTGCTTACAGGCCTATGGTGCCCCACTACCTTTGTTCATATCATACATACATGTTAGTCCAAGTGTTTGTTCACTGCCTTATTCTCTAGGCTACATAAAATCAAAATGAAAGAATTTTTTCGCTTCACAAGAAAAAAATGAGAATATAATAATGTAAATGTACTGACATGAATTGGCATAAGCATAAACTAGTAATTGGCCCTACATGATATAGTTATAAGAAGTAAAAGAGTACAGGCCTTTGGTGTATCTGACCGTCTGAAGTATCCGTAGGTTTTATCAACCCAAGGCTGGCATATCATCTTCTTCTACCGGTTTGTTTTCTTTCTTTCTTCCATCCTAGTGTGTTTATAATTTCCTATTTACAAACCAACTTTTCCTTCCCAAGGCCTGTGCCCATAGCTTCTAACGTCTGACAAAAATCCGTTTTAACCGACAACGAGCCATATAGGCCGAATTGCCGCGTATAGTACATGTGTCTCTGTTGCTCTAATTACGGTGTCCCCCCCAACCATCTAACTAGTTCAAAAGGTGAACTTACAATGCCACCGTAGTAGTAAGTATGTTTTGCAGTGTCTCGAAGTGTAATATCGTAACCACATATCAAGAAACTCCACTTCAAAGATAGGCTAAGGTTCGATACATCCCTTGCAAAGACTGCGTACTATAAGCCCAATTAATTTGATACAGAAAGACCATGTCAAGGGCAATGCCAAATAGAAGCCAGACTTAGTATTCACGAAATTAGCCATTACCAAATGTAGAAAGAAAAAAGAAGTACAGACTACATATGAGCAGTAATTTTTAGTCTACGTATCATGCTAAAGGTCGTGGCATACAACTACCTAGCAGCAAAGTTTTCCGTTACCCCGCTACGATAGCTTAAAGAGGCTTCATAAGCCCATAGGAAACATGCTTTATTGGTCAATGATAGTTCAACGTCCGCTGTTTTGCCTATTACCGGATTTTTTATCCACTGATATCCACTCATATCCACTGGATTCTCTAGGCTTTCTTGGCCTGCAAGAACCCTTGAAACGGGAGCAGCTCTCGAAGGGCTAAAAAAATGTTGACAGATGGGCCTAAGAATAAAGGTAGAAGCACAACAAGGAAATTTATTTTTTTTAAAAAAAAAAGAACATAAGTATGTGAAAAGCGATTGATCCACATTGCGAAAAAAAAATGTGTGCATTTTCTTTTAGTCAAAGACTAACATATAGTGGGTATCGGAGGCACATTTCGTTGTTCTTTATCGTTATCTCTACCTGTATACCGGCATCACATTTTAGTCGACGGTCTTTTTCTTTTTCTATTCACGAATCAAGAAGTATCTATCACTGAATTAGAACGAGGGAGAGTTGGTATGCTACCCCTCCTAAGAAGAAGAAAAGCATCTCAGCTTGCATGATAACAACTGGAACAACTCAGCAGCTAGACGAGCTGGATATACTGGGGCATTGATATCACATACATACTTCAAAGATTCAGTGTCTGTTGTCCAGTCATACCAAGTGAGGCGAATCATCTTGGCTCTAGCTTGGTTGCATGTAGTCTTGATGCAATGGACATATATGATAGCAGTATGCATATGTGTATGCAGATGAGCAAAAATGGAAAGACGGCGGTGCAACTGCTGATGTCCTGTGTTTCATTGTAGTAAGCGGCCGTCCGGCCGATGTGCTGTACGTTCTTTCCGTCCTGGCTGAATAGATAGATGTATGTATGTGTGCATGTACACATGCAGAGAGTATGTAGCTATCCCGTAACACAACAACCTTTCCCATTCTAGGCGCCTTTATACACACATAAGTCATTCAGCTATAGGCACCCAGCCAATAACAATGTTGTGCCACACGCAGACGAGCCGCGTATCTTGTATGCTTTGTCAGTCATCCAAGCTCAATACACCTTGAAAAGGGCCGGATTTGGAGTTAGCCTTGCAATGGAAGCTAAGAGAAAAGAAGTAATCCAAATATATACATAGATGGGGCGGTGGAGAATGAAGACAAACGACAAAATTAGGAGGAAATCGAGACGCTATTTCGTAAGCTACTGATACATGACTAATCAACGAGTCGGACAATAGATCTTTGGGCAAATGCTATTAGAACTTTTACATATATGCATATGTCGACATAATCTAAGCTTGATGTACTTGCACAACAGTACCAGACTAAACCTGAATATGTCTAGCAGATAGATGATAATGTAACTTTCTTGCATACAGGCAACATATTAGAGATAGGCAGAGAAGTTTAGAAAAGGTATATAAGGTCCGCGCCTATTTAAGATGCAAAAATTTGGTTCAGATCCAAGAACATACAGAGCCACCAAGAGTAATTATAATTAATACCTCAATCCACAAACCGTAATAGACTAGATTTCAGGGTGCGACCCCTTCTGTAAACCCCCATTTTTGGATATTTTATATCGTTCTTTGTTCTCTTGTTGCTTTCTATCTACCTGCAACTCTGATAACTAAAGCTATACTGCCTACCTTGAGCGTTGACGAGATGATAGTCGTTAGTCTTACATCCTTGAAGTGTAAAAAGAAAATAAACCTACCATATCAACTGGGCAATATATTCAGTTTTGATAGATAAGAGCACGGTGTAACAGTTCCTCCTAAACACCCTCAAAAGTTGACACGTAACACATAATCATGGGAAGAACAGGTAAGTACATGACCTAAAAAAATTGAACCAGGTTCCCAGCTTTGATTGAAGTAAGAAAACATCACACAGGCCGCGGCCAACATCAATAGCAATGGTAAGAATGAAGGTGCATCAATAGAAATAGGAATGATGAAGGCGCATCAATAGAATAAGGAATAATGAAGGCGCATCAATAGAAATAGGAAGAATTAAGGTGCATCAATAGAAATAGGAAGAATAAAGGTGCATCAATAACAAGGGCTCAAGCGGACTAATAGTACGACATTGATAAGGACCAGTGCTACTACAACTGCGATGTTTTCTCTCATTTAGCTTTCCCATTCTTTCTTTTTTGTTCTTTTTGCTGCACATCTTTGACCCCTCGAGATCAGATTCCTCAACCAACCTTGTTTCCCGACGTCTTTGCTTCTCTACTACTTTGCGGTGACCCGTACGTACCTATTTGCATCTATCAAGCTTATATACTACGACGGTAAAATCGTTCTTCATGATTTCGTAGTACACGTTATAGACAAGGCTTGTCATGACTAGCGTTGGTCTTTCTTTATTATTTACTTATCTGGCAATATCATGATTCAGGATACCAACAAGAACACGAGTGAAAATGAGTAGTATTTTCTACATCAAAGTTCATGAACAGGGGAAGGTTACGTTCACAGTAACTTCAGAAACAGGTTTTTTTCAGCGGGTTGATGAGTGACGGGTGGGTAGGAAAGACGAACTGATATGCATAATTAGTACATATTTATGCAACTAATGTCAAGGCTTCTTTCTGCAAGTCGATATATCCGGACATACACTGACCGCCTTTATAGGCTGACCGCTTCACGATTGGAGAGCCCTGCACGGGATTTTATCTCTGGTCGCCGGTCTCTTGGTCTAACTCTCGTAGGGTTATACCGGTGATTCCCGACTTACACGGACGTTTTGGGGTCGCCTTCAAGGGAATGATACTTGATGGAAGTTAATTAAACTTGGGTTGACACACCCATCAGTTCACGACCTTTTACCTTTTTCAAAGATGTTTCAAATGGAATAGATCTACTTGTGATGGGTTGTTCTATCAAGTGCAATAATGCCATTATTTTTACCATCTGAGACTCAATCTTGTTGCTCAACATCACCTAGAATTAGGTTATTTGCTAAACTTAGGAGATCAAAAGATGAAGAATGTACAACGTGATGAAGGCTAGCAATAGTGGAAGACAAAATCTAGTTCTGTATTCGCTTTTCATTTTAGTTTACTATGGGCCATCAACTATAGACTAAGCTCATTCCAAGGGTTACGACAATTCATAATCACAATGGGAATATTCACATTATTGTCGAATGCACTCACACAATACTAAAAGCTAAGTGTTATAAAAGTGTTTTATGAGATATTGTACTCCCGTAGAAAGAATAGATCTCGTTGTAACGATATAGAGGGTACATAGGTACCTCGGCTGATCAGTGCAGAAGAAAAAGCGTAGAAGAAAGAAGTGTAGCTATCTGTTTCTTTTTCTTTTTCTTTTTTTTTTTTTCTTCTTTTTTGCCTTTTTTTCTTTTTTGGGCATGTTGCCTGTTAGTTCAAAGCAGAAACTGGATTCCTGGGGAAGTTAAGGCAAGAAAACAACTCAGAATTGACATGGGTGATAATAGTGGTGGTTGGTTTTATCTGCTATAGCTCAATGACAGGTTCGACTTGTAAGATTCCAACTACTGGAATTTAATATCTCCATGCTATGTTTCGTATAGCCGAGAGCGAGCTAATACAGGATACAATGAAGTATTGTTTTAAACTTGGGCTATATAATATTGAGCTAGATGAATCACAGAGCCTAGACTTAAGGGTAATGATAATGGAGCTGAGAATGAATGAAACGGAATTTTCATGATGCATTATTGATATGGTTACTGTGACTGCGAGAGATGTACGAAAGGCTACAATATCATGTATAATGTATCGAATACTCTTTTCCAATTCTGGAATGTGGCTTAGATCAATAAAGTTCGATGAATGTGCTGTATATGTAGGTTGGCTTTTGTGGCTTCCATGATAGTCATGGTCGTATATAGAACACCAAACTGAAGAGATTGACCACAAAGTTTTCAGGTATATCTGAGCTAGGATAAATTTGTGGCTTGACATAAAATGCAAATACTTGCATGTGTGTGTACATACAGATAACATGTATACGTACATAGACACGTAGGAACGTGATTAAAATGAAGACACAGCAGTGGTAGAAGCGATGGAGACTAGAGCGTACTTTCACTCATTGACAGGCTTGATAACACTTCTATCACAATGTTAATGTTGGTGAATGTGATAGGAAGCACTGCCAAGCTCTAATCACATAATTCACACTACAATGTAAAATAACGCGTTGACAAGAACTGCTTTTGATGCTGGACCGTCTAAGCCATTTCTAGATGGTGGTGAATCGAACGAATTACCAGCATAGAAACAAACACATTCCTTCTTTGCATTCTTTGACAACAATATTAACGGGATATAGGATATCCATGACATCTTCTCAATTGATTCCTCCGAGTCACCGCCTATAAATACATATTTAGGTCTCTCTTGATTCTTGGGAACAGAGTAACAAAAACCTCCAAGACAAAGAGGGGAAATGGGTAAGATAATGCCTAGAGTTTTTTTTTTTTTTCGAGGATTATGTTAAGATAGGTCTCTATCATTGGCTAGTAAATAATCAAGGCGGAGCGATACAACAGAAAGCAAGAGAATAGGAATGTGATAATTGGTTGACCATGTGATTTCTTCTATTTCATGGCACACCTAGTCTAGCAAAGCTTCAGCTGAAGACTTAAGGCGAATCACGACCAAACATGACGTAGTATTTGAACAATGTGTGACTTCATTCACATCTCACCCATATATTTCTTGTTTCTGGAAGATGATCCGGCAAGTCTAATGATATCCAGCAACAAAACATATATGTAGGAAGGAAGAAGTCGTTATCTATGGCTTAGGATGGCTAGTAGCTAATTGAGTAAAAATGCAGTGCAACTTGATTGCGATACATGCATCTAGATACCAATATCCACATCCACATGCAATCCAACATATCGACCTTAACATTACGCTTAATGAGTCGTGACAAATAAGGTCTCGAGATGGAATAGCTTTGTTCTCATTAGAAGTGTACATACATACAGATATAGTTACTATGGTCCTTTCTTCGGATTTGTATTAGTCTCTCAGCTTCCTTTTGAAGGATACAATGATAAAAGTTGAAGCAGTGAGAGGGCTGGTGGTACATTAGCCTGAAAACTGGCTTTAAAACCCTTTCTTCTACGACACCTAAGCAGTATAAACTTTCCGGGCGCTCCTGAGCAAAAGACAAGCAGATGTCTTTCATAGATATATAGTGAGAGGGTTGCTTCAGATGGAATGGGTTGACCAGGTTTACGACTTTATTACTGATTCGATTTGGAGAATTACCGCGAGATCGAACCAAGAATGTACAGAATAATCCAAAGAAGAACGAAATGACATGGCTAACGGACCACATTGTTATGGTATTCATTTCCGGTGCTGGGGAAGAAAAATTCAGTGCCAAAAAACTAAGCCGAAAAATCAAAGAGCTACGGCCGCGCCGATAACGCATACAAGCTAAGCGGATAAGAGAGTTCGGAAACTGCGTGGCCAAAAAGAGAAATAAAACTCACAGATTTAAAGCAAAAAGCAAGGCGACTAAGAACCAGTGCTGAGAACCGTAGGTCAGTGCTGCCATATACTAGGCTATATCGTGCTATCATGCTATCACATTGCAACAATACCAACCAGTGATTAGAGACTGCACTTCCAGGGTTTCGTTCTGATAAAAAATCAACCATTGGTTTAAACTGTGGCTAACGGGCTGTTATAATGACAACTCGTATTAGTCTGGACATGGATGGCAGTGTTGTTTTCTTCATACACTAGCAGTGTTCTCGAAGGGTCCAGTCAACAATAACAGATATATCAGGGTCTTTTCATACTGTATACTCACATGCGTCTATGTGTGTGTAGCTTACTAACAGTATCAAAACGATAGCTAATAAAGAACGGTATATCCTTGCCGTACCCAGAGCAAGCCTTAATTACATACTGTCAATCCCACTCAAAATAGTTCGGAAAAAATGGTCTAACATGTACATTCAAAGGACTTCACGTCCGGGTTACGTGAAAGTGATGGTAGGAATCATGATACAAGATCGTGTAGGTGTATCTTGATCAGGAATCTCCAGAAGCTGCTAACTTGCCTGTGCCTATATGTCGTATTTTCGAAGCGGGCCAAAACATCCAATAAGAAAAGAAAAAAAAGTCTATGTTAGTAGCTAGGGATTATTGATACTGGTGTGATTGGAGGGAAAGAAACGTTGATTGACCACGATAGAAAGGTCTTAATTATACCCATGTGCCTTGACGCCGTTATTAGTGGAAGCGAGAGGCCCCGAAGACAATCACGAAACAGAGCCTTACGATATAGGCATAGGCATAGGCATAGGCATATCTAAACATGATTGGATAGAAATACCATGAAAGAATTTCTTTGCTGTGGAGGCCATTTTGCCACTCGCCAAGGCATTGAGCGCTACAAATGTATCTTCCAGCAAGCATGCGAACATTGTTTTCTTGTCAGTACAGAGCGAGCTAGGGTTTATACAGATATTGATTGAATGACCGGCTCCTCCCGTTTTATCACAAGCTGCCAGTGGCAACTTGAGCAGAATACGCCCCCCCCCCCCATGTTAGTCAATATCACTATCATCGTCGGCTTCAGGTTCAAGCAAAAACTCTGAGCAACCATAGACAATATACTGTTCAGAGAGAATTACAATATTACTTGATTGTTACATACACGTCGGTCTAAATCGACATATTCTCAGAGATAGACACCTTTTGAAAACTCAATATAGCCGCTATATCCATCACAAAAGAGTTCACCATGGGAGGAATACTGCTGCATAGCTGACAAATTCCTAATCCTTAGATACCCGCTTAAATAATAACAGACAACCACGCCTCTGATATTTGAGCTGAGTAGTAAATTGGTAGTATTCCACTGTTGTCCGAGGCCGGACAAATTACACCGACTGATGAATCCTTAACAAAGACTTCCTAGCACTGATAACTAAACATCCAAGAAGGCGATATTTTATTAATGTTATTGATACTGCACAGTGTTGAACTTGGAGTCAATCTGATGCAAATTTTCATATATCATCTATGGCTCATTCGCTGAAAGAGATAAGGAGACAATGATAAACATGATATACCATACATATGTATGTATGTTGGGATCGTAGCTTATAGATTATCGCTAGTATGCGGACTGAACGCAGTAACATATTTATACGCAATGGTGTTACCGAACAAAGCCAGAAGCAGGAATCCCCCTTTCTTGCTGTACCTTAGCGATGCTTTATAATTGCTTGCACACACAAATATATATGTCAAGACTGTGAGTATGTCTAGATATTTGCTGGCATTTTGTTAACAATAGCACAGAGAAGGGAGATAAACAGCATAGAAAAGGAAACAAGATCAGCTTGCAGATGCAATAGCAGGGCAGCAATAAAAGGTTCGATTAGTAATAAACAGGATGATCACATAGTAGATTTGTGTATCTCAGAGATTATCGACGCAAGTACAAGTGAGGATCGCACTTTTTGATGCTATGTGTGGGAAAAAACGTAACGTTAAGTAATATAACACTGGAGATATAGTAGGTCATCACGGGCCTATCGAAGATATGGAAGTTGTATGTATATATCATAATTCCTGGTTCCTGTAGAGGCCGCCTCAATATCACAAGTTTTGCCTCCAATAAGTGAATACCTCACGATATCAATATTGGCTAAGTGGAAAGCCTGTATATTTCGCTAAGTCTTTGTTATACGGTCTGCCTCCCTAAAATGCCAAGACCGTACCATTGAGACTTTGTTATTGACATATAGTCAATTTTGGAGCGTCATGCTGTCCTATAGATGTCTTGGATTTTGCCGCCCAAGTTTCGCCATTGAGATTTCCCGGCAGTGGCTCTCCTGATGTAATTAGAGCTGTGCAACACGGATTGGGACTCTATCTTGTTTCAAGTATGTACATCCGCCAGTGGCAAATAGTTTGAGTGACGGCATGATGGACGAAGTGGAACAACTGTAGGGAGTTTATACAAAGAACGAAGCTCCCCGACAGTAGAGCAGATTCTTAGATTGGTATATATGAATCTGGTCCCGGAAGCCATACTACTTTCATTATCTCTAGTTTTCTCTCCTTTCATACTCTTGGCTTTTGTTACCTTACGTTGCGTTGTCTTCACTACTGATTGTGTCTGTCTGAACATTATATAGAGTTCTGTCGCTGGTGTTATCTCACCGCTCTGTTCCTCGACGGCCACCGGATATCTGCAAGCGAGCAAGAGTCACTATGGTCATAACCAACACGAGAAGTGCCTTTCTGTTTTCTTTGGCTACGACTATAAGCAATGCTACTACATTGCCTTATTGATACGACCGTATTTTTCTATTAGCGTTCTGTGGGTTATAACACGTAGAACTCAGTAAGTGAAAAAGAGAAACTAAATGGAGACAAATGAAACCTTTAATCTTTGATGTTGCAATGCAGGAAGAAAGTCCCAGGCTGCTCACAAGGTGGGGATGAACCGAGAATAGATATGCAGTGAAGGTAGCACTAGAACTAACTTCAAGTAAAAGTAGAAGATACATACACACGATTCGCCTTAGCTACTATGAAAGATTCATCTTGATACTGAATAAAGGGCCTCCGCTTCTCATGTTCCATCGGTTCTGGGGTTACCAGTATGATAGGCAGTGTACTTCTCGCATATGACTATATCTGCAAGCTGCATGGTAGAAGACATTTCGTTATACTATAGTATCTAAGTGGAGCATAGAACACGTCTTAAACTACGACCGAAAGTGCTTTTAGCTGCTACATTGGACTTATGAGATATATAGAGCGAGTTACACTTTGACTGTACAGTACTCTATCTGCCGGCCTCATACTGTTAATGTGATTCCGAATTTTCGGTGCACGCCCTTATAGAACCGGCGTAGTAAAAATAAGGCGAGTACAGCCTGGTTTCTAGCCACACGATACTGTATCATAGTCCGACTCAATTTAGGGACATAAGACGTCGGGCGATTCGGATTTGGCCCGGGCCACGTCGGGCGGATTCTACTGCGGACCGCCGATGAGCTCTTCTGGTAGGGAACGGACCTTCCCCTGATGCCGCTACATTTACTCGGCTAGAGACAGGGGGGACGGAGACCAAGAACTTCAGAAAGTTGGCTGTTCCCGATTCGAAGTCGTGTTCTAGATCCGGCGCTGATATCTACTGGCATTATCAGGGATAAACTCTGGCAAATCCATTTTTGCAGGCAACCGATGGAAAACTACGCCCATGACAAAAATCGTACAAAACCGGTCTCAAAAAGCTCTGCTGCAGGGCCAGGCTGGCTGGAGACCCAGCTGGCTGTTACATAGACTTTCCAGCTCATGCTATATCTTTTGAGAGGTTGTTGTTTTGGCTTATAGCATGTGTCATTGCATCAGTGGCTACAAAAAGTCTTAACTCCGCCAACGACACTGCGTGTGTCAACCTCAAGAAGACGAATGACTAAAACAAGAAAAAATAATACACACAAAAATAAAAGGAATCCCGTAGGCTGCTTTGGATGCTGCTAGAAAGTCAATCCATATTGCTGGACATACAGGCCATTTCGCCTATGGCCAGGCATATCGGCCCTCGGACTTTCGAGCTAGCTGGATCCAAACTGTATATAGATAGGTATATGGGCTAAGAAGCAGCCAGTATATGTACATATGTATATGGATGTATACATATATAGATTATATGTATATACACACATATGCGACCATGGATACTACATACATACATACTTACCTTTGATCTCGATCCCACCAGGGAGGGCTTGTTAGCATAGCATGTAGCAAGCGAGCTGCTTACATGTCAAAGCCTGTGGTTTGGTGTAGCTCGTTCTTGACTCCTGCTTTTTGACTTAATAGGTCGGGCTTGTTTGTTTATTTTGAACGATTGTTTCATTCAGGGCGTCCCGTGGTTTATTTGCTTCCTTTCTTACCTCTCATAACCTCTGCTACTAGGCCAGTAAGTCTTGACATTCCACCCCCCCTCGCCGATTCCTGTAAACTATAGTTGCACCACTAGCTAGTCTTCCTGCTTGGCTTGTAAAAATAACAGGTGGGCTTAGCGGGAAGCAAGCCTCGGGGATGCGAAAGGGCATCTTCCGGCTCTGATCTAGAGTCACATAGCGACCAAATGCAGGTAGGTAGGTCTGCACACGCCCCTCCTCCATTCTTTTTCTCTTTTTTTCTTATATGTTTATCTTTGTGCACTAGACTAATCTGACGCTGCAGGTTCGATGGCAGCGTTCTAGAGGAACCAACCGATCATGGCACGGCAGACTCGCCTAATCAGAGAAAAACGCATACATATCTGTATATCTGTATACATACATGCACACTCGTACTCCCATTTTCCTATCATGTACAAATATACCTACACATACAGATACAGATACATGTATATGTATACAACGAACGAGGGATGGTTGATGCATCGCATGTACAGATACAATCATTATAGCCTTTTTTGTGCCGAAAGTATGTGTTGTCGACGCAGATAAGGCCAACAAAGGTTGCAGGAAAGACTAAAAAGCGCTCTTTAGCTTCCAGTGTCCGTCAGTCGCCTCACTAAAGCTGATGCCATGTCTGCCTCGGTCGTATCTTGCTGAGCTCCAAAAGAGCACCTGAAGTTGCTCTAGTGGCTTATATGCCACAATACACATTTTACTCCCTTACTACTCGTTGAGAAAACGAGGCAGTCATCCTGCCTGTTAATTTACTTTTAAGATGTAACACCCTTACCTGCAGTCATACTTACGCACGAAGCGTACCTTGAAATAGCGCCGTCCTTGTTAGTATACGACAGCACATAATAAAAACAAGTTAGCGGGCCGCAATTAGGGTAAATCGACAACACACACATAAGGATTTATTATAGTTTATTTCCCTTTCCAGCGCCTTATTCGGCCTCGGCCTCTTTCTTACACGGAGTATTGTATACCACTTTGCTCATCTATCTCGACTATATGCTTTGCTTGCACCCCCCCCCCNNCCTTGCCCCCCCCCCCCCTCTCCCCCTTTTCATCTTGGTTTCTTTCTTGCGCTTAGGTGAATATAGCTTCAAAAAGCATGTGTCTACATTTGCAGAGACCGACCTTCTCTCTCCTTCTCTCATTCCTTGTGGCCACTTCTGTGCTTTAGTCGGGCTTCTATCGTCATGATTGCTTGCCAGAAAGAACCATCTACTTTCGTGGCCGCAGTCAATTATAGAGCCCTAGATCTGTTCTCTGGCCTCCTCCTCCGCTCGGCTTACCGAGATCCGGTCTAGCTCCCGCGTCATCCCATCCCTCTATACTGGCTCGATATGGAAGCCCATATTGCTGTATTGGAAAAATCCCTCTCTTATATTTTCTTAGGGTGAGGCCCTCTGAGACTTCTTCCCCAACTCGCACATTTCACGCCTCACCCCCAAACAATCCCGGGTGTTCTGTTTCCTCACTTGGGCCTTAGGAAGGCTTCGACTCGCGCAGGACATCACATTCAGGCACCTCCTGAATTCTGAATTCAGTCTAGTCACGCCAGTTGCCGTTTTGGGTGTGTCTGAAGCCAGGTGAGCCGAGCTTAACTCGAGTTAGCTCAAGCCTAGTTCAACCTGTCATTCTTTACAATAGAAGCATGCGGAATAGATACACCAACAAACCAGCAGCCAGGCCTTCCTATTTCTGCACTTGCTTACTCAAACCCGTCCGTGTACGAGAATCCCTCGATTGTCTATTGCCTATAATGGAAGTCCAATGTAGGAACTGGCGAATCACATACCGGCGTCGGTCTAGCTGTTTACGTCCTGGTCGTGGTTGATTGCTTGAACGACACCAACGGTCGCGTTTTGTGGCTGATCAGGGTATGGGTAAGTGCGCCTGGCATATTTTCTAACCTATCTAGAGTAACTGGGCACATATAAACATGTTGATCTCTAGTGTGTTGCTAGTTAGGCAGCTAGCGGATGTTGTGAACGCAGAGCAGCAGGCTGACAGCCGTCCCAGGATGTATCAATTGCGAGTGACGGCCTATATCCAAGCCTTGTCTGATACTTCTGATATATATATATATATATATTAATGCCACGAGGTTTCATATATGCCTCTCCTCTATCACTATCATCCTTGGTTGACGTCTACGGGTTGAGATACTTTCCCAGACATACAATCATAAGTAGGAATCCAAGGTACCTGTTACCCTCATACGTGTAGTAGTACTCACGGCAGCTTGACCCTTGCTCCGGCTGTCTGCGACTGTTCCCCTGCCTGCATGATCACGCAACATACATGTGTTCTGTCCAACACCTTGCTGCATACTCCTTCGTACCATAATTAGAGAAATTTTGTTTGTGCTGACAATTTAGATATATCTGTAAGAATCTTGTGAGAAATACACCCTCTTCAGACGATCTCTTGAGTAGTGATATACACCCCACCCCCCGCACCTTCCCTTTTCTTTGCTTGTCCATTCCACCGAATGTAGTTGTACACCTGATACATCGTACACTAGGCCTCGTTTCTAGTCAGCCTTCGCGGAGCCACGTTCATGTATGGTGTATAGGAATATCATGTACCTGCACATACAGGCCCTGCTTCAGTTAGGTTCCTAGTTTGGGGCTGACATGTTGCTTGATCACTCAGCCAACCAGAAAGCCAAGCAAATCGTGTAATCCTCAGTGTATCTGAGGCTGTATTCCCCATAGTAGTACGTATGCCCTCCAATATATCTAGACACATACATACACACATATACCAACGCATATACAGGCATAGCTACATGTGATTCACTCCTTGAACCTGAATCATAGCCACTTTTTCTCTACGATTGAATTCGTATGGTCTGCGTATGACTCTGAATAATCACAATCTATGTGTCTATCCTCCTTGGAAGATTGAGAAACAAACTTCGAGGCTTCGTATGTCGTTAGCATCACTTAGGCCATGGTCTCGATCGTGTATCTGATCAACCTCGAATTTCTTCTGTTTTGTCTTGACCACACAAGCATTTTACATTTCAGTGTACGTAGTTTATAAGCCTATGTTGATTTCCTATTTGGGCTTACCTCGATAAATCATAATTTTCCGCGCGTTTAGATCTTAGCTCCATCACTTCCTAGCTTAAGCTACCGTGCTGTTGCCATAGCGGGTGGATACAACACAAGCCGAGGGCAAGGGGAGCTCTTTGCCCTGTGTTATTTGAGAGATTGACGTGTATACCAACGCCCCTCCCCCCTTGTACATTAATTGATGCTTCGGCCCATCTACAGATGTATTTTCCATCTGGATCATATCATGTCCGGCAAAGTGCAGACGACCAGACAAACCCAACTTCCCTGTCGCCCTTCTGTCGCTAATTTAGGGTGTGTGTATTTGTCTGCATTTGTCATCCTGGAAGCTGATGGATGATATTCAAAAGGGGCCTTTCCAAGCAGATGCCGCATGTACAATAGGCCTGACCCGAGCTGTCGGGACAATAGCATATACAGATAGCTATTTGATGGTTTATTACTCTCGGGTAGGAACTATCTCTAACATCCTGGTGATAATACACCTTAGTGATACACTTAGATGTTAAATCGCCTTTTTTATATCCATATAAAGTATGCAGTTGTTTGTCAGCTCCCCCTATGCTTGCCTCCCCTCATAGTAAGAGTTGTGCCCGGCCCGCATTTAGACTCTTTCCGAAGCCTGCATGTGCATATTAAGCAAAGTTATGTGTTGCAAGAGGATCTAACGGACAATGTGCCGCGAGTACAACGGTGCTCGTGCACACAGAACTAGGTATGCATGTACAATATGTGCATTCATATATGCATATGTAAGTAGCTCTAATTATCTATTACGCAATTATGAGCACTTCTTTTGTTGATATATACAAGTCAAGATATGATATCTTGTTCGTACTTGATGTGCCTCGTTTAATTTTCCGTTGTTTCTTTTCACTAGAAATCCACATATACCACAGTCTTCAATGAACGTACAAGATGCATATAATTCGTATAGCATCTTAAATGGATGGGAAGATCTTCAAGCCTCATGTATTGCTTGCTACACAGTTTTGCTCTTTCTTCTTTGCCCCATATAGAAGTAATGTTAGAGGATGGTAAGCCACGTCAAAGCAAACAAAAGACATACTACTGGTATTGTAACCAGTTCTATACTATTTGATTAAACCAGTAAGTGAAGAAAAGTGACGCATTAATCCACATGTATACCTAATCTTCTCGTAGCGTGAAGTTTCATCTTAGTCTTGTACACAAACATCTCCTTCATTCGGGTGGATCGAATGTCATAGGGGTGGGATGGTTTACAGACAGAGTTTTCATACATCCAATGACGAGCTCTAAATCTATAGCCGAGACTATAGTAATCTTACTAGTGTGTTGCTGTATTTTTAGCTCCGCTTTATATCGTGATACATATCAAGTTGCATTGTAGGTAGATTATGTGTTCATGGGTTTAATTCTGAGGCTACTATTTACCAATATCAAGTATATCGCTTCCAAACACCGGTCAACTTTTGAACAAATGGCCATGATGCTTGACGGTAGTTAGTGGATTTTATACTTGATATATTGTAGTCTTAGATCTTGAGCATTTTGATATCATCTAGGTATCTATAGTTGATAACCCCAGTCTCAAATCCATTGTTCATCTTCACCCTCATATCGATGTTTCATCAACACTCTCACTAAATGTGGCTTTTCAACGCATCAAACCACGGTACCCCAGCTGTCTGTTATATGCTGAAGATATCGAACAAACGCTGAAGTTAGGGGTGCGTGTAAAGCATGCATCATCGTTGTTGTCGTAATAGCAATATATGGAAACACTTGTGTTGTATTCTGGAATGCACTCAATGATACCTTTGATTCTATCACGCTTCCGATCCGAAATCCCTTTCTTCAGGCAGTCATTGACATTGACATGGTGTCCTGCTGTCTTTACCAGCAACTTTATTAGTCATTTAGTGTAGTGACGGTGGCTTACCGCTGCTACAACCACACCTATCATTTCTCTCCATTTCTCATAACATAATTTCCTCCGGCACTTGCTCTTGTTCCATCACATCTGCATGAAATATCCACACAGGTCTGTGTGCCTATGTGAGGCACGACATTATAAAATATCGCTTTTGTGCATTTACTATGCAAATGCCGAGGTTTGCCATGCGTTCTTTCAGCGACTTTCATTTCTCCTTTCGTGGACATCAGTAATACTACCAGCTTCGGGAATTATAACGTAATGAGCATATCATGACATATCAGTGATTTAACGAACATTCTTGACCTTGACGATATATGCCTGATGAAACAAAACATCAACCATCATACAGTGACATATGGAAATTTGCGTATATATATCTATTGCAGCCAACACGCATGTCCGCGACTTGATAAAGTATTCTTATTGATCATGTATTTCATTATAGTGTCATAAGCATCTCTGGCATATTGTAACGTAGACGTTCTCGAAATGGCAGCTTCGTACCAACACTAAATTTGATATTGGAAGTAGTTATATAATAGTTCAATATTAATAGCAATACAAACTTATCTTCTCTATATCATTATGCTATGGAGTTCAACGAATGTTGTTACTCTACCCAAATCGTATGGTTAAGTCTGTGTAACATGAAACAAAAACATACATTTCAGGCAGCATCTCCAATTCCGTCCTAACACGAAGCTACCTTGGTACTATCTATAATTACTTTATGTATATTTGATTACAATCTACTTGCAAGTATAACATGTCTAGGGTCATTGTATCGCGTTAAATATCAATCATCTATAGCTTCATTCAAGGCACACACTTGATTAGGATATTCAAAGTTTTGGCTACTCATAATTTGCTTGTCTCAACTAGGTAAGTTTCTTTTCGTGTTGCCTGTTTCTAGAGAAGTGCGTGTCACTAAGGTTTGACGTCTTTGGACCTTTCGTACATCCACTCACAACCCACTGTAGACCATGATGTATTGACGTCAACCACTCGTGAAAAGTATGGAAAATGCTATGTGAAACTGCTCGTGGCAATCATATTCAAAAAGCATGAATGGTTAGTCATGTATGTTGATACCACAGTATTATCTCCATAGTGCTCATTTCCTCAAGGTTTTAGACTACATAGCACATATATCCATTGCATTAGCTCACGTCACTGAATATTTTGGCTACTTTAGGGTGAATACTATGGTTTACTATGTTATCAATATACTTATTCAAAGAATAAACTACCTTATCATAACACAAAGTTCCAACTACTCAAACAAAGCCCGCTCAAAACCTGAAATATAGGGTTAAGTTAATACCTTGTGTTACATGAAATCGGAACACGGCCCCTTTCATGTAGAATCTCCAAATGAGTCTATCACATGGTTATTTCCAATTTATTTATCGCTAACTGATACAAAAAATATGGGTTTGCTCTGGCACTTTCTCTTCTAGATTCATAGTTCCTAATATTAGACCCTAAGATAGTGTATGCTTCGCTCGGGTTTCTTCACCGCCACTATCTAGCAGAACGATCCTAGTACACAGCCCACTCTTTTCTACCAGCGTCCTATTCCCCTACCTCTCTCAAAGACCATAAGGCAATAACAGTTCTTAACTGTGATGAGTAGACCGAGGACTTGCCAAATTAACAGTGTGTAAATTGTCAAAAGAGGAAGAGCAAATCAGACAAATTCAAGTACTCCTTGTAATCATTGCACAGTTGCCAATATATTCATACGTAAGTAGACATGAATATGGGCCAAATAGGTCTTGTGAGGTACAATCGCTACCTTGATATCATATCCATGCTATCTGTTTAAAAGGCGAAATGTAACCGGGTCTGCAATTGACATGATAATGTAGGTAACTAGCAGTATGTTCATTCGATGATTTGAAAACAATCTAGATGTATCTAGCGCTTTTTTCTTTTCGACTCTTCAGGGAAAGCAATATCAATCTGTGCGCCTCAGACATGTCCGTAAACAAGGCTACATAGCCAACAACAGTAAATACAACACATCATGGGCCCCGAATAAAGGACACGAAGAACTTTGATTTTTGTCTGACAATAAAGAAGAAAAGCATACATTACAACATTAGCCAAAACACAAGAAAACAACGGCTATTTGAAGCCATTATCTACCGTCATTCTGTTGTTACCTTCTAGCCGCATTTTTTTCTTTATTTTTTTGATGAGTGGTTGAGCTAAGTAAGCTATGATGATATCTAGACAATCATATGTATGCCAACTCTTTCTTTACCACCATTGGCCGGTTGTACGCTCTGTATTTGGGAGTGCACCGGAAAAAGAAATATTGAAAAAAGGCAACAACTACCAGAGCAAGCATATGCGCGGATTCCAAGGATCGGGAGGGGCTATCATTCGTGGCATTTTTTTCCATAGTTATGTAAGCCCATATCTGGGCCTCTTTTTAACTAAAGGAGCTAAAAGCATAACCTTTGGGACACCCATCTGATAGACCATCTCGTTAAGTTATCAGTCCTAAAAGTTGAAATTTGTTCACCTTTTTTATTCCTCTTTCCGAATCATTATATCTGTTGCCTGCTCCTTTCTAGTTGGCTGACAGAAGACGGACCATCCTTCTACTCCCAAACACTCTATCTTCTCGTTATTACTGGGTGGTTCATAGGCTCCGGATGATAGTTCCTATATCCCCGACGGATGGAAGACACAGCAAGGAGGGGGCGTTTAGGTTGCAAGCACTCTTTTGGAGAGGCGAAATGGGTCATAATAACATTGTTATGGTGGCCATAAATGGTAATGTGGGAGTGCCAGCTCATCGAGTGCAGTAGCCAGCACCAGCTTTGTTTACCACATGAATGTATCTTACGCAAAGGAGACAGAGAAGGGGGGAGAAGGGATAATGTACCGTGTAGGAAGAATATAGAGAAACCGACAGAGCTGCCGATTCTTCGTTGGCAAAACTCAGTAGGCCAATGCGAATGACTACACTTCGCTCCACTAACATGATGTTCCGTTTGTATGCTTCCGGTCTTTTCCTCACTCGCTTCGCCATTGAGCTAATGTGATGTATCTTTCCCTCTTGTTCTGGGCCTTCTGTTGGCATGTTGTTGATTCGATGTGTTGGTTATATGGGGGTAGAGAAGAAGCACGTAACTAACTATACTGTCCGATGTGTATACGTGTCGGATGAGGCTATCGGCGAAGACATCGATTGAGCGACCCCGCGGCTTGCTATGAGGGGCTTGCTTCTCGGTTACCGGTGCTTCATGTCTTCTCTTCTACCAATCTACAAGATGATTGACTAACAAACCACGTCTGGAATGGTCATCCAAGTTAAGAAGAATAGGCCTGATATATTGGAATGACCCAGCAGATCAAAAATTGTGGCCGTACTGGCATCTTAAACGGTGTTGGGCACAAACAGGCTTCTTCATCTCATGGGACCAATCAAATCCATCATTTATATTCAAGACAATCCAAATCTTGTGTGTTTATAGTTCTCCAATAGCCAATAGTAAAATGGTAATATAACTTAGAGTTATAGTCCGTTGTTTCTAATCTTGTCAGCCGAGAGTTAGCGTTTTCTCCGCCAGCCAGTACCCTCTACGTTAGAAGAACAGACAGGCTAGATTATAAGCTCATTCATCCCACCCAAACCTATAAGCATCTCACCATCACATATAGCTGGCGGCACCCATTCTATATCATTCCCAGTATTGACCAGCCATAAAGATTCCAGTGCCAATCATGGCAAATATAAAACAATTTGAATTGACTGCGGCTGTTATTCTCGGGTAATACAAAGACATGTTCCTAAATCACCATGGCGGGTACAACGCGGGTTTTAAAAGGCCATACTGCGCCACCCCTGGTTTAGTTGTGGTATTTAGGATGTGTTGGTTGGTTCAAAAGATAAGATTCACCTAGGAGCTCGCGCATTATCATGTAATGCCGATGCCAAGTTTATTGTAAGTATATCCTCGACTAAGTACCTACTTCTTCTTTCGGTCGCATCCAGGCTGCAGCTGCAATGTCTAGCTGCACCACTTGCATATATTCTGGTTTCATAGCAACATAGCCTTTTTAAGTATGAATAGACAGTCGTCAATGGCTATATTCGGATATCTCAAGTAGAAGCTGTAAGCGATTCAATGTGTACGTGAGAGGGTCATCCAGTCTACAATATACCTAGCTTAAGAGAGCCTCTTCATAATATACTTGGTATACTCTATCTTGAGTACCACAGGCTGTGTTGTGTGAACTATTTATTACCGATGTATGTAGTACAACAGCCTTATCATAATGGACTCTATAATCAAGCACATACCTTCCTCGGTATCTCCATATTATAGTACGAGATGTCGGATTGCTTGAGCTCTATTTTCTGTGTCTGCTTCACGGCAACTAGAATATATTACTAGCTTAGCGGTGTATATAATTAAAGGACACATATACATTTTTCTGGTGCTTCACCGCTCATATATCACACGTATCAATGCTAACGACTATAGTCCACTGATTGGTAAGTTTTATTATCTAATACTAAATATGATAACATTGGTGTATTCAGGTCTTCAGTTAACTATACACACATTCTTCAAAGTGTACTAGAAGCGTGGCACTTGTTATTCCAGATATCATCCATAGCCTCTTACTTTGTAGCATCGAAGCAGTATAAAGTTTTGCACCAAGCAAGTCACGAATATACTTATTATATAGAACAATTCATGGGCTAGACTTTTCCGGCTGCTATACAATAGTCTGGTAAGCCAACAAGCCTAATCTTCAAAGACATATAGAGACAACGAACACATCGTCTTTCTTCAGATACTGAGACATATTATGTGTATGGAATGATGGCCGTATTGATCGACGATCATCTACCAGGGTCTGAATGAATTATATTACAAATTATGTCATTACAGTACTTACACTTCATGCGTATTGAATTTCAACACTCAAATTCCATCCTCAAACATCAGTCTCTACATTTCCAAGAACAGTCAGATCATATTTATTATGTAGCAAGATAGTCATAGCTTGACCTAGTTGTGAGTTTGACTACTGTCCAAATCCTGAGCGTAGAGTCATGTTGTGAAAAAGAAATTCAGTGATCTCAATACTAACGTATTTTGACATTGCACGACGTCATGATATTGAGGATCACTCTTACTCAAGTCTAAGGAACGCAGTAATATTCATTAACCAAAGAGAAGTTTCACAACTCAGGGAGCCAACCTGGTACAATATGCTTTTAACAACTTTGAAAAGAATGACGATGATCTATAGCAAAGCTAAAGAACCTAATCGATCACGGTCTATGACGTTTATTACACATGTACATCATATGAACATGCGTCTAGGTTCCTTATATGGTGTCTCAGGTGAAGACCTCCCCAGATATATAGAGTGCAAGCTGCCGAAAAGTATCGAGATGAACGAGAAGGGGCGTTTCAATAAGCCATGGGCCATTGCCCTAGTAGTGATGCTCATCTGATGAGCAGAAAATCCCCGGTTTGATGAGCAACAGGCAACTAATAAGCCACTTATTCATGGGCACATGATCACGATGTAGCCGCCCTAATATCCGATCATTTGAAAGTATACAACAGATTTCTTCAATTTCTCTCCCTTCGTGAAACAGATAAATCTCTGCACAGGCGCCTTTGATAAACAAATGTATGTATCTGTATGCTAGCAACTACATATTAAATTTTGATTCCAACAGCAATATTTTGTCAAAAAAGCCGTTATACATAGTTGTCTGATTAGCCGAGGAAAGATAAATACAACTCAGTCAGCTTGTCGTTTCAATGAGGTCACTTCGATCCTGTTTATGGCGTGAAAGGTATCCGGCCGGCCCGAATTATGACATCAAGGGTCCATTGGGAAGGTATAGCTTTTTGTTGCGAACAATCAAGTATGACTAGTAGAATGTTATCAGTATTATATCATATACGAATACTAAAACAAAATGGTCGGCCAGGCATATAACATTTGAAAATAACATTTTTATTCAATCTTGATTGTTTCAAGAAATTACAATGAGTAACTAATTACATATAACTAGTCAATCAACCATTTGTATATAGTCATCAATTGTCGGATATTCTAATAGAGTATTTGCCGCCTGAAGGCTATGTTGATGATTACACATGATATAAGCGACATTATTCAACTTGATATCTCCGGAGTAGAGTCTGCATATAGACAATCAGGAATCAATGAAAACGTTGCAGAGTTTGATATATTGTCTAGTACCTAAAGCTGTTAAACTAGCTTCAAATCTGGGAAGCATCACATATATCATCCAAGTTAAGCCTTTGATGCAAGTGAGCAAACACTGACTTACAGATGCAGTATAGACTCGAACTTGAAGTAAAGTGAGGTTCACGCGAACGCCTGGCAAGCCCCGCTAATTTAGTCGAATGCAACGCTATGTGGATCACGGGCCCTTCAGTCAGCCTTCGCTGGGACCAAGTAATACACTACATAAGTACATATCTGTCTGTATGGCTGACTGTATCTGTATGTACTGATTAGATGGTACAGGCTATAGAAGGTCTTCCAGTAGATATCGATGAGAATGAAGAATGCCTTCGTATTCCTAAGCGTGTAATATCCTAAACCTAATAGCCTGTCATCCCCAGCCTATCTAGCCTCTCTAAAGCATTCATTGCCTACTTAATGCTAATCTTCACCTCACATCCTGCCATCAAATGAATCTCCCTCTGTCTCAGTTTGCAGCCCGAAGCATTTCACATAGAAGAATTGCCTAGATCCTTTTGTTCATACATCTAGGCACGGTCTGCCTCAGGTGCCTTTTTTTCCTTTGGAGATTCGAATCTTACTTGAGCGTTATTTTCTCGGGGGCAGGAAATAAAGCCGTTCATGACCCCTCCTCAGTATCAAAGTTGCAATAGAAAATGCGGTCTTTTTAAAGCATAGCATGTTAAATGTTTGCTTACATTGCGTTTTGCCCCTCTTTGAGCTTCATAGAGAAAAAAAATCACAATAGCGCAACGCCCTGTAATGCAGGCAAAACAAATATCAGCATTAAAAAGGAAAAAGGAAAAAAGGAAAAAAGAAAAAAAAAATTAGGATGGCTGGGAAACACCAAAACAGACATAGTGCTGTAGTAGCTGCTCTGGTCCCAACAAAGGCTAAATGTGTGACCTGTTACTTGCAAGACAAAGAAAGTGCCCTCACTGAAAACTACATAACAAAGCACAGTACTGAATTGCACTAAACGCAGAAGCGTAGAAGCGTAAAAGAGGCATCACATGCATGCATCCTCCGCCATTCCTATCTCCTGCCTTGGGTGCAACCAGATGATCATTAAGTTTGAATGTCCGCGCTTTGTAAAGCGGTGAGAGAACACAGCCATGACTACTGTAGCAACTGGCTTGCTTGTGATGTCTGCACTTATCACAAGCCAATATACACGTTCTAGAAGAATATCAAGTGTCGGTCTCCTACCACATATAACAGCTTCCGCCATTTTCAACTAGTAATACAAACGTTTAATGTGCACTTATAGGTCATTGTCCTTCTATCAAATCGCATTGCTTTGGCTTGCTGACAAGGAATAGATATCAATAATGACCGTACTTCTGCAGGAGGATAAATGATTCGAGATTCTCTCTAGCCATAGTTTTCGGAACTTACATAGGTGAACCTCTTAGGGTTTACGTGCATTCTTGTTAACTAGGGACCATAGTGGCTGGGAATAGAAATCGAAGATAGACATCCCCTCGTAAAAGCTATTCTAAGACTTTCGACTATCTATTTACAAATCATGCCTGTCATCGCCGTGATCCTCCCCCCTGAGAGAGGAACTGATGATCTCCAGTGCACCTTGCGTTTATTCTTCTAAGCGCAGGTTATCAAAAGCTACGATTTGCCACAGCGTCTTTCTTAGTCCTCTTGTGGGCCTTCCGACGAAAGAACCGTCTAGCCACCCTGGCAAGTTGATACATAGCGAGCGACTTTGTCGGTAAGCTAGTAAGAGATACTTACACATATATGTAAATGCATGCAAAGAGAAGAAACTACATACTTCTCTCTCGACAGTGACAGGTCCAATGGACAGCTCGCCAAACAAGCATACGAAACGGCTCACTAAGTCGAATATAGCAAGTAATCGACCACCGGGTACCGAAAACAGCAACAGTAAGACAAGATAGGGAATATGAAGAAGAAGGTAGGAAAAAAAAATTGACGAGGGGTTGGGCTGTGATTCTGATCGGTGATGCCTTTTGGTTTATCCTCCACCTTGGCCTAGCTACATATGTACTTGGAATACTAGGAAGATAGCACCGACTTAAGATGAAGATTACGTGTCGAATCGGTATTAATAGCTGAAGAGGCAACCTTCTTACCATCTCTCATCAGCTGTATCTAAAAACTAGTCTTGACCGCCCGTCTGGACATCGGCTGCGTAGGATGTCCGCGCGGAAATATTACAGCAAGCCACGGAACAATATGCGGTAGAAACGATGTTGTCTAGAATTCCAAGTTCAAGACGGTGGCGCTATGATATCTCCGTTGGATATACATATGTACATATGTACGTTGAGCCTCCCGATATATGTATGTAGTTGTGTGATGATCGCACCGCAATAGAATACATAGCATATACAACTACATAGTATTGCTGACTCCAAAATAAAGCCAACTGGCTTGATCTCGGAATTTCTCTATTTTCCGTGGCATCGTACATGTGTGAGTGGGGAGATCAAGGTCCATTTGCAACGTACTATTGAACACCATGACAACAAGATGGTTGGCTCCGTCTATAAACTACATAGTACATATATAGGCTTGCTCTCAGATATTTAGTGTTGGCTGATATATTAGCAGGCGCATTCTTGCTACATAAACTGACCCGAAATTGTTCCTGTGCCCCACTAAAGACGACGCGAGCTTTGCTGACCGCCTTCTTGAACCTTTTGTGTCTCTTGGTGCCCGAATCATTGAAACATGGAATGAATAATGCAAGAAGAGGATGGGCCGAAGAGGATGCGGAGTACATGGAAATCACTGAATTTGATGTCACAATCCGGCGAAAAGCTACCCGTAAGTCACTATTTGCTTAAGCCTGTCGGTCTATTTTGGACCAGTTCCCCTCTTGTTCCCTCCTGGAAGCAAACAATCGGCAGAAAATCAAAATGCTCGGATATGTGGCACCAATTATGCCAGACACTCATTCTTAGTACCAAAGTACCGAAATTTAAGCTGACCAAGGAATAAAAAGCATGAACCGAAGCAAAAAAAAAAACCCCCCCATTTTACTTATAATGCGAGTGATATCACAAGCTATCACTGTCGCAACAACAACTCACGCACAAGTCGCCATACGGACTTTTATTGCTGCGTTATAGAAAATACCGACATTTATATGCTAAATGTATACATATATGTGACAGTCAGTAATTCACACCAATTGTCAGCCATGACCGAATCCATCGGTGTGCAAAGTGTGACACCACCGCTCAGGCTCAGACCCTGTGCCATGCTTAATTTAGCAATACTAGACCGTCTACTAATATATCACGGTATACTATTATCGAGCCTTTATACGGCGGCAATGGCGCTGAGATGCACGGTGCGGCAGCTGTGATTCTTATACAATCCGAGTCTAAGCTACATTATGTATATACCGCCTATACATACACATACATCATTACTGTCGTCTCGCTACCAGCCTTGCTAGCAGAAGAGTAAAAGGGACCCAAAAGAGAAACATGTCTTGAGCTGATGTACAAACCAGTCCTGTATCAATCAGGAAGAACAACATGACAGAGAGCAAAAATATACTGGAACAAATGCAGGGCAATGGCGCGATGAGGGTTGCAGTTTCCCATCTTCGCTTGTACTGCGACTTCAAAATGAATCAAGTGGTGAAATCGGATGCCACTTGCATACATCTGTACATTGTCTATATGTCTTCTTTCTAGCTGCATCGCTAGGCAGTGCCTGCCTAGTAAGGCAACCCGGTGTCACCTGCAACAATGGCATAATGGCGTCCGACTGGATGGCTCGCAGTTCAGAACCCAAGAATATATCAGCATTATCAGCACAAGATGCAACTACTACCACTCTTTGTGCAAATCAGGGTTGCTTTTCCTTGGTCTGCTTATATGCAGGATAGACTATGACTGCCAACAAACACTACTCATAACATGTTGTATGTAGAAAGGTCTTGTTACGTAACATCTACGCAGTATAAATCAAGGCGGTAAACAGCCATCATAAAGTCGGAGCCGGTCTAGATTGTCAGCTTTGCACCACCAGCGCATATCACGTCTCAAGACAGCATCTACACCCTGTTTTATCAATACATTATTTACACGCTAACAGCCTCACCTCCATGGCCACACATATATGTACAATATATATGCACATATACACGTACAAGCTGAAACAGTACAAAAACCAGCCCATACATAATAAGTCCTGTACATATTTCACACGATGGATGGCATCTGCAAGTCAGTACAAGCATCACAGACCGACCTTTCAGTCTCAGCGGCTAGCTAGATAGTTGACCTTTCTAGCAGCACCATAGCAATAAGAAAACAAGGTGAGAGAGATCCTAGAAGAGTTGGATACAAAGAGAATAGAGAAAATTACATATAAAACGACGCTCCGGGCGGAGGAGCCAGAATTGTCGGGACGAAAATCAATCTGAATCTAGCCTGTGCCAATGCAGGGGAAACACCTGCAATATCAGAAGAAACATATCAATTGACAACGAAAGGGCACTGGCAACAGAAGAGGAATAGCACACCACCAATTAGCACGGATAGAATTTCACTGCCAGGGAAAGCATTGTGCATGAAGGACATGTACATACATACACATACATCATAAGCCCACTTGGTATCATCCATGAGATTCCTAGCCCATCATGGTTGTACGGAATGCCGCCAACGCTAATGAGTATTTCACAAGTAGACGGAAGACGTTCTTCTTCTGGAATGGCATGAGCAGAAACTCTGAACATAAATAAGGCGGTCAAGCAATTCATGGTGAGGGTAAATAGTCCTAGCATATGGCGGGGGTCATAGAAAGAGGGGAGAAAGAGTGTTCCTTGAACAGGGGCACAATAACAATGGGGGCAAAAAAATGCGATAAGAAATCAAGGGTACAAAGCTCTTGTTACCAAGCCTTTTGACTACCAGGTTCTTAGCTAGAGCTCATGCTATCAATTTCAGAGTCCATAAGCTCTAAGCTAGCGGAAGATCTCTACTCGGGATCGACAAAAGCGGCCACTAATACAGATCCCGTGCTTCACTATTAAGCTGGTGGCCGACTGTTCAACCTGTATGTTTTTCGATTCTTGTGCTTTTGCCCTCGTTACAGGATAGAATTAGTTATATAGTAAGCATCCAATCATGTTCTGCAGACTTGAATTGTAATTTCTCGAAAGGGATATAGCTACTGTCAAATAATTAATGACATATGACTACGGCAAAAAAGCCAATAGTTACCAGCCATAAAGAAGAATAAAATGACAACCCGAAAAACACATATTAGGCCAAGTTCAGAAGCTTCTGTGGGAAGGATCAACATTCCAACCCAACCCCTTACATCCTATTTCATCTACCCTTGCTAACTGAACGATCGATTATAACTAATAGGAAAATTTAAAAAAAAAAAATTAGCTACAGTTAGTTAGGTCTATTACCATTTCCTTTCTGTAACAGGCTTTGAACAACAAAGCATATAAAGCACAAGCAACTCAAATTTGCCCCGTTATCTATTATAAACTGCCACCGGTCTTTTATTAGAATGCCATCCTGATATTATACATACATACATATAAACATGGAGCGTATGCTACAATCACTGTTATCCCAGGAACTGGCTTCCGGAACGCCTTTTCTATTCCCCTGAGACGGGAAACAAACAAGGGGAGCCTGGAGTTAAGGTGTATACCATGCATTTCAACTAAAGCTTTTACGTTCTATTCTTCGTAGTCTCATTATTTAGGGGCATTGAGAATTGGCTTTAAAATTTTATACAGACTTGATGCCCAACCTCGCTATTTCCAATATTCGTCTAATTTACTATAGACAAATGAAACGAAGTTTACTTCTTTACAGTCAGCTATAGAAACGAAATTCTAGTTCATGCATTGTCTGTGTAGTAACATGGGACGATAACGAGGGCATGACAGGCGCCCTTGTACCATATATCTATGACTTATAGAATAAAACTCAGGCCCTTGATAATAGCAATTCCACGGCTTGTATTAGTCAAGAATACAAGAAGGTAAGTCTGTACATAGGTACATCACAAACTATCATAGTTACGAGGTCGTACTTGATTGTAACAATGACAATCTGTCTACAACGACACTACTACTACGCCAGCAGCTGTATTGTTTTATATACTAAGCGATATAACTAATGCTAAGTCAAGTTGTCAGCATGATTGACTCCCGGATACCGCCAAACTAAGCCTCTCTATTGTCTAGCTGCTCAAAAAAGCATATACAATCAACCCTGGGCATATGTATCCACCGTATTCCCGTCTAACAGGGACTTGACGGCGGCTTCGTTCCAGTTCCAGAACACATGATTGCAATATTGGTTCTTCTTTTCGCCTGAAATTGGTTCCGTAATTCATTTTAGTCATCCAACGTCTTTGAGAGCTTCCTCTTTCAAAGTGGGTAGCTTCATTCCATGTTCCATGTAAAACGTAACTTCATCTAGTATGCAGTCCTTCTCTTCTTTACCTTTTCGGCTCTGTCATCCGTTCTAAGTTTCGGCATATCCGGAGGCCTCGGCTCGCCCTTTACATAGCATTGCGTCTTAACTCTGCAGAAGCTCTGCAGATTGATGCTTGACAGGGCGACGACGAACCAGGTTCCTGATGGACTTGTAGTCATGGTTATTGTATGTATTGGTATTCCCGATCGTATATATATACAGCGCATACATATAACAATTGCCTCGTGAACCGGATGTTATTGTTTATTTGCTACGTTGATAATGGTCCTCTTGACTCCAGTACTAATATATAGGCTGTAAAGCAAGTTCCAATGCTACGCCACCGAGTCGAGTGGGATCACCAACGAACAGATTGTATTAGTACCTACATACAATCTATTTGAATTTAAACGTATTGAGACTAATAGTCTTCGAAAAGACCGCTTACTTGCCATCTGTAATGCAATATAATGTACACGACAACAGATACAAAGAAACCAATATATTCTAACTTTGAGGATATCACTGCTCTATTACATATCCCGCAAGGATATGAAGTTGAACTTGGGCAGCAGGAACATGATGTTCACAAAGGAGGATACAATAATTATTCGCGGGGCAGAATGTCTCAATCCCTCGGTTCTTGATTTTTTTTCTTTCTCTTTAGGGTATTGCTCACGATTTTCTAGTCCTCGTTTGGCCTCGCCTCATCCTGTAACATCAAAGATGGCCAAGAATCGAGTGGCTTTGGATCCTCGGGTACTAGGGTGGGGGATTATATGAAAGGTCAGATGGGGGAAGACCTGAATTCAATTATGGTAAAAGTGCCTTGTTAATTTTACACTCTGTGCGTCGTATCTTCCTGTCTGATTTTCACAAGATAGAGTATAAGTACACGTATGTAGTGAATGGCTCGTCAAGGGTATCTTTGGGGCTCAATGACAGTAGTAGAAAATAAGACACCAGAAGGATTTGTTCATTCGATTTTGTGCTTCTATTTGGTATGTTCTTGCGGGATGACAATCAGTCTAGTGCTGCACTAGTGGCTGAGCTTTTGCAGTCTATTTCCGCACTGATATCTAATCAGTTTTTCTAAGATGTGGTCAGCAGTAAAATGCAAAGTAATTTTATAAATGCTTTGAGTTTCTTCTAACCGTGTAGTCAGACCGATGTTACCATTGATATCCACTGGTCTATTTGCAACGCCAAAATGAATTAGTCCGTTCAAAGTTCAGTCACAATGAATCAAAAGACATTCCATGACGCAAATGCAATATCTCATGGATTTGCCCGTGTCACTATTATGTCGGTGCACCAAATCAGGCGTGATATTGGCTTCGACACTATTTTGTATCACAAACAATGTACATATCAATGATACCCAGAGAAGCCTCATCTGGAGGCGGTGAGGTACAAGTAGCAGGTTCCACAGTGTCATTGTTCTATCCTTTTATGCAGCAATGTGACCAAAGCCGGGGGAAAGGTAACGTTCTGAGGTCAGGCCCTTGTTCTGCACAAAATCCGAGTTGTGCATCTTAGATATACCGGCGAGTTACATGAATTAAAGAAGAGCTCATGCAAGTGAGTAAAGTATCTACAGCTGCAGAGTTGACAACCACATGGTGACCATGGCGGTGATGGTGGAAGATGAAATAAGTAGCCAATCTTGGCAATATAGCCTTGCTATACATATACTTTCATACGCACAGCCGAGTTTATCTAGCTATGGTGATGCTTCCGTACTTTTTTTTTATTCAGTCCATGTGTGTATATTGTCTCAGTACTATGTCATGTTTAATGGAGAAGTGTTCTTGCCCCTTGGCCAAAGTGTCCATCCACCAATTTTATTGCTGGCGATGCTTGACACTTGCTTTCTAACTAGTCAGCATTAAGGTAGAAGTCAAAAAATTAAAAAATCCCGGGTGATAATGATGATGCAATAATGAAGCTTTGACGGATGATTGAAACTAAACAAACTGGCTCTTTAGAAACAAACAACATTGAGACTGGGATAGTTGTTTGAGATGTGAAGAAAAAAAAAGGTGCGAAACAGACAAACATTTTAACTCTAATCATGACTAAGACATCACTGACCGGCATAGTCATCATATTTTTCATATAAGTTGGAAAGAAAAAGAAGAAAAAAGGAAATATCTTTCTTGAATGACTCGCTATTTGATGCATAATTTTTTTTTGCTACCGGAAGATCCAACAATGGCGTCCCGGCTGATCAAACAACTTTGATTTATCTTATCTAGACCTCTATTAACCACCATAGCCTATTTGTTCTAAATTTGCTTGGCAATCACTTATAGTCTCATGTAGTAACGGAAGCTAGAGAAGCCGAACTTTTGTATGGTCGGTATCATATAATGAAAGAAATGCGAAGAGTTTCTGCTCAAGAAAATACCCAAAAGCCAAACTGTTTTCCAACAAGAAAACATGATTGAAAAGAGGGTGACTGTGCGTTTTTGATGCTACATTAGAAATCGGCCTGACTGGGCCAGGATCCAGGCCGTGCAAATATTTTTCGATTGTTACTTCTGCAGAAAGTAGTTCTAGCCGCCGAGCTATGAGATATTTAACAAGTGATTGCTATGTAGTTCAACAGGGCTTATAGGTATTATCCAATTGAGGGAGGTTACTGTTTTCTTCAATTCAATAATTCTTTTTTTTCTTCTTTTTATTTATTTATTTTTATTTCTCTCTTCCGCTCGACTATCTAACGCAGTTTGTGTTCATATTCAAGTTGTCTGTGCATTCCATCTAGGCTTTTGCGATACTGATGCTACATGTAGAAAATGAATAAATAAAGAAATCGACGAAAAGGAAACCTCCATTAAAAGATAGGCTTTTCGTCTTGGCGATGAAGGCGCAAGTGGCGGCACGGCCGTTGTTACAATAGCCCTGAAGATCATGCTCTAGGTCATGACGATGGTTGACTACATTTTACCCCTCCATATTGTACACCAGAGAAGACCGAAAAAAAAAAGATCCCTTCAAAACGCAGGCAGAAATACAGGCAGCGATGCATCTGGCCGGATTACAAGAAAGTATTGCATACCGCCCTGGTGTGACAGGAGACTCCGTCATGTATCTACATGATGTACGTACAAGTACATAATAGACAATGCGGCGTGTGAATGCCACTACGAATACCACGGCTAGTCGTGTACTATGGGCGGACACAACTGTTTCCTGTTCGGTGTGGGCCGGAGCTTCTCTGGAGCCGCTGACTGGTTTAACAAGCGCAGCAACCATCAACAAACACGTAGAGGTGGTGTGGGTGTTGGTCAACATGTATTTGTACACCTTGGCCTATGAACACAGCACGGGCTGCCTGGTGATGGTCACGTTTCCCATTTACCCGTTTCTGTTCTATCTAGTTCCTTATTTTCAGCTGCAACGTCTGGCGGATTGATACCAATCTGACCTCATACTTCGTACTTAGTGCAAAAGTGCGAAGGCTGTGTTTCGTTAGGCTGTAGACAAAGCTAAATCCCATCCGACACGTGATTTTAAGCTGCACCCTTGAGCTAGAGGCGCAGGAGCTTTGTTAAGTTTGAGAGAGCTTGAGCGTATTTGTCTATGATGGCGGACTTTAACGTTACCAATGAATTATGAACTATAGATTGCGCTCTAAACAAACCGAGCCCTGTAAAGTGATATTTCTTTTGAATTCTGTGTGCATGTCTAGACTGAATGTAGATAGATAGACAGACCGTACAGAAGAAGAAAGTCTCAAAGGTCCCAGTCTAAATAACCAGATACAGCCAAGGAGAACCAATTCTGGAAGCGCAACCTCCTTGGTCGTTGACTTTATTGATGATTCCCCCTCAATTGCCTTTGGTTCCGGGTCGAGAGTTGCTAGCGCATTGATTTATGTATGTACAGATATTAGCAAGTTAAGTGACTTTCCTGTCTCGCCTCTACATCCATGATACAGCTGGCCAGCTGGCTAGCACGACTATCATGACTATCCAGACTGAGTAGTTGTGAAGTCGATAGTTGGCCATATTAGTTGATGGCGACTTTATTGCAATGGTTCTGCAGCATGCTGTGACAGTCTCGTATCGACCGATGAAGCAAATGCGGCTGTTGTGGTGACGATGCATTGTGGTGATTTTTAGATAGTGGTGGTCCGCAAGTGGAAAGAAGCAGCACTTCTTTGCGGTTTTTTTTAACCCTGAATTGTTCGTTCCGTGGCTTCCAGAATTTTACATGTGAGCTTGTAAAGCTTTAGTGGCAAAACTAAGAGGATGACGGAATTGCTCATAGCTCCGAATCATTTTCCAAACTCCGCTCTTGGATAAATTGCGCTGAGCGACGCTATACATGATACGACTAATAAACTCATTTATCTAGCTAAAGGTCTGTCGGCACCATGCCAAATCGCGCAGACCACAGAGACAGCGAGATCTCAAGTCAAGTAGAAAATCTCGACGAGAAACAATAAGAAATAAAATCCTCAAAAAAGGACCGCCGTCGTGCATCTTAGGGGGGTCTTTGTGCGCTGTAGAGAAACCCGTACGCTGGAAAGTGTTTGTGTCCCGTATAAGAATAAAAATTAAAAAATTAAACAATTAAAAAAGGCCAAAAGAATAGATGCAATGGTTCTCCTTTGAAGCACTGCAAACGAGCAACCCCCGCCGAAGGACAACAAGAGCTAGTGATTAATTGGCTCGCATTTTATTGATTTTGCCTTCCACCGCCCGCCCGCCCTAGCCACCCCTTTCCTATACTAACAAATATCTTGTCGTATATTTGTCCCTGGTTCTTTGCTGTTATACATCACTTCAATATTTTTTTGTGCGTGCATAACAGCTGCATCTTGTTGACTTTGAAATAACCTTCGACACAGTAGGTTTTGATATTGTCCATATCTTATACTGTACTTACTCTAACTTTTATAAGCTTTGGCTACATCATTAGAAATTTGCAACAACAAGAACAGCAACTACCATCTAACTCGATACTGCGCCTGCGCACAAATAAGGAAAAAAAAACCCCATCTCGATTCACTGCCTCTAACTCTTCATATATTTGGGTAGCTTCCCAATTCTGCTGTTGCCTGTTGCTTCTTCCAACACTAAGTGCACTTTATATCTATCCTACTTATCCCCTTCCTTCCTCTATAACTTCAGCCTCCAAGCTCTACGCATTATATATTCTATATAACTAGGCATTCATATATGTATATGGATATCTTATTCTCTTCAGCTGTCCAACTCTTCTGTCGCCAGAATCCCCCATAAACACTTAGTCTGAGCTTCGCCCAATCCTGCAGACCTGTCACCTACTGTTCACTAGTCGATTGAACCTCGCCAGCACCTTAGCGTGGAAACAAACCCCGGATCGTCACCTAGCACTGTTGAGCCATAAATAATAATTCAGTGTGCCAGGTCCAGCAAACAAACAATCCCAACCCGCTGTGGCCGCCTGACGCTGCATTAAAATTGACCCAAGTCCGCTGTAATTACATTCGCGTTACCTCACAAGAGCTTACCCGCCATTGTTTTTGTTGGCTTTATCGTTTTCATTGCGTTTACACACTTTTGTACAAAAGCAGCTTGTCATCCCTTCGCACTAGCCCACGCTCTTTGCGTTTTTCTCTTACACGCCTCTTATCAAAAAGTAAAAGCACGGCCTATCGTATCTCGGTCGCAAGCTGGCTTTGTTTTCTGTTACTATTTCTGGCGGTCTCTTATTGCTTCTACCGTCTACCTCTTCTTATTTCTTCGTAACGTTCTTACCCTCTCTACACAATGGCTGCTGTCCACGCCAGAATACACCGGAACCGCAGCAGTCGTACAAGCGGCCGGCCTATAATCAAGCGAGCCTCACACTCAGAGAAGGGCTCGTTCGACCTGGACCGCAGCTGGGAAGACCAGATTCACTATGAAGTCCATGGATGGGGCTCTTCCCGCAACAACAGCCACAGCCCCGATATACCAGACTACGCTGCCATCACCACTTCCAGCGCCAACAGAGAAACCATCTACAACAACCCCATCGCCGAGTCGCCCGATGCCAGCGGCTTCGGTCTGTCACAGTCGCCATTTGGCACCACAAGTCACAAGCACGCCTACCACCACTCCGAGCCCCCAAGACTGACGACCTTGCCACGCAGCATACACTACACTGCCCATGGCCGCAGTGTTTCGTGCACATCGCATGCTAGCATCAACACCAACCGGACCGGCTCGTTCGTGCACCCCTTCCAGCAGACTCCGCGCACTTCGTCACCACCACTTTTTGTGCCAACCCAGCAACCCGAGAAGTCTCCCTCTTTGCGTGACTACTCGCCCACCATTGCTGAGCACGAAGATGAGCCATACCCGTCTGGTCTGGCTTGCCGGTCCTCATCTGTGGGTGCCTCTGGCATCAATTCCAGATCTTCGCTGGACCACACACCATTGACCTACCACAACTCGCTCATTCCACACTCTATCCTCACGCCTAGTCGCTCTGAGGTGCCTATCTCTTCGGCTTTGGACTCACCATCATCCATTGGCCCTATTCTACGGACGTCAGCAACTGGCAGCACCACTGCCATGACACCAAAGCGGTCGTCTTTGGATATGACTTTCCGCCGCCGTTCACGGTCCGAGGTTGATACTTTTACACAGCAGGAGACCATCAATGAAGCTCGTCGCCGCTTTGCTGAGAAGGAACGGGTCAAGGATGAAAGGTACGCACGTGCGCAGACCGAGAAGCGCGAGCGCGACGCTACTAAGGAGGCCATCAAGTTCGAAAAGGCCCAGCACAAGAAGGCCGCATCAGCTACTGGCTCGGCCCGTAACAGCTATGAGCTGGTTGCTTCGGCCCGCCGTAGTACGAGTGGTAGTGCTGATGCTGAGAAGCCTGCCGATCTGGCTTTCGCCGCCAACAACTATGACAACACCACTCCCGGCGTTGAGCCTACCGATGACGCCGAGTCTGCGTGTGCTGATGTTCATGCGCCGCCGCATCGCATCTATACCGTGAAGAAGCGCACACAGTCGACCTGGACCGCCTTTATGCTCTGGATCCGCACCAAGCTCTTCAAGATCAGGCGTCGTTGATCATGTTCCTACCTTCTATATGAGATTGAGACGGGACAGCATCAGCCCAAGCTCCGCACTCACTAGCCATCACTTCACGGCATACTTAACGACCTAGCGATATGAACCCTTTCGCGCTATCTATCCTTCACAGCAAGTCGCAGTCAACTGCGTTGATACATGCACGCATATACAATGGCGCTTCTTTGTTCTCATCATGACCAACCGTTCTTCTTTGCCTCAGCTCATTATTTCACCTGCTCTTTTTCATGATCTCAGCGTCTGCTTTCATCTTTATTCTATTTTGTTATCGTCTCCTTCATCCCTGCAATAGGGTCAGGCATTATTCATCGCATTTTCCTGGAGTAGCATGTTTGTTTCTCTATCCTTATCCGTTCGTTCCATCGCACTCTATTGGCCTTTGCCACAATCGTTCATATCAAGCATTTTATTCCTTTCCTTGTAAATCAGCGGGTTATTTGACATTATCTTGCTATTTTACCTTTCTCTTTACACTAAACCGGCGTTTTCCTATACTAAATTATTTTTGATCATTCTTTCCTTTCTGTTTTACAGAAAACTCAACACATCAACTATCATCCATTTATCCTTCTCTTGTGTCTGGGGAGGCTGGGTTTGATTTCTTTTCTTGTCGGAAGGGGCGATTTTTACTCAAAAAGCCTGCCTACCTGCCCCTGGCATTCTTTTCCGTTCATGCTTCTTTTTTCTTGGAGTTATCTAGGCTTGTTTTATCTGGGATATATGCTTCTTTTTTCCCGTTATTTGTGGTTCTTCAGGTTTTTTTTTCTTTTTTCTTTGGGAGGGTATCTCTTTTTTGTGACGGAGTCTTTTAAGTAGTTCCGCACATTTCAGGACAGGTTTATCTTTTGGTAGCTCATCTTCTGAACAAAGGAAACAAGGCACTTTTTTGTTATCTATTCCTATCATTGTTTGAAGTCGCTTTTTGACCTTGCAAGAAATCTCATCTCGAATACCATTACATTCTGGTTAGTCTTACCTACTAAACATCCTTCTATCTCTCCAAAGTCCATCGTTTATTATTCTTTCTCCTATCTCCTTTAACCCCTACATGAGTTGGGATTCCGTTGTCGCGGAGCCATTTGGCTATTCTTATTTTTCTCCCATCCTTGTCTTAAAAAGGAATTTACCATGGTGCTGCAAACAGATACCTACTGTATTAGGGTATATAACCCTGGAGATACGCCATTTGGGGCAGGAAAGTTAGAAGAGAAGAGTATGATAGAAAAACATCAAGAACTAGGATGAATGATCGTCGGCTATGTTGGGAGCAAGACCTTTTTCGGCTATCTTTGTACTTGACCACGTCTTGTATGTCGTTGGCACTTCAAAGGGAAGTTTTGGGTGGCTGGAGTCAACTCTGCTTCATTTTTATGTTCTTAACACCATAGGTTCAGATGCCTCAGTTTTGTTTTTGTTTATATTGGGCTGCATTGTATTCTCTCAATACGTTGACATATGCCCATTGCATTATATAATTAGCTATCCTTGAATTAAAAAATATATATATATCAACTTAACCTCATGGAAACCGTGTATCACATCAACATGCAATTATGACCAATCTACCTTATTTTCACATATAACCAACCATGGGTAAAGTTAATTCAAGCTATGACTGAGGTGTAAGATAATAAAGAGCTAAGGCCGGTTTGAGTTGCAAAGTGTCATTCCGAATTCCATCTAGATTAGTTTGCTAAGATTATTGACTTATGCCATACACAAGCTAACTCAACAATAATGAGACTAGTTCTTCTTTTTCTTTCACAAAAAAACTCTGAGAATAAAACAATGCTTTCCGAGTGTTGAGGAATGTTTATTGTTCACAGGGTATCCGGCAATAGACTCAGTTTTCCAACATTTTGGAAAAAGGGATATGCTCATCAGTGTAGCTAGTTACTCGTATTTGTATTTGGGTAGAAGAGAAAGCTTTACATTTTGAGATAGAGATATCGTCATGAGATATTTCATCATAGATACGAGATACTACTAAACTTTGAATTAAAATCAAGCAAAAGACTAGTAAAACCCCAAGGGATATTATATGCCCGTTCCTATGTTTTCGTTATTTTCATTACCATCTTGTTTTTTTATATTGCTTTTTCTTTAGTTGTGAGGAAGGGTGTCCTCGGTGAGTTGTGATTTGTGTAATCAAACTCGCCATCTAGCTTTTCGTGTCAAAGCTTGCCACCGAGATAACGGGTATTTGAGCGGATCTTGCTGTTTACGCTGGGTCGACCGGTATAGATATAGGCCACAGTTTCTTCCCATGCTTCGGGGAAGGGAAGACACAACTCGATTCTGTCCTTCTCGGAGACATGGCCAGACAGCATAAGAGCAGCAAGAACAGGAAGGTAGGCACGAGCATACTCTAGATCTATATGGAGAAGATAGGGTTAGCAGAAACAGTTCACATATAATCTTTAGTACAGGGTAACATACGCATAGGAGTTCCGTGGCTTGCGTGCTCTGGAAAAAAGTGAGAGTGATCCCGAACAGAGATTGGTGTGCTGACTTCCACCACTTGTAGCGATGAAAGCGACTTGCGTCGTTCAAATCCAATCAACGGCTCTGCTGGAAATGGGGATATTGGAACAGCTTGACGCTCTACCTCCGATTCTTTTTTGCAGGCTAGCGGAGCACCAGTATTTGCTAGTGAGTCGCGGAACGTAAATGGGGACTTCATACTCCTAGGAAAGGCTGAGCGAGGTACGATAGGACTGCTGATTCCTAGCTCCAGCAACGTTTTGCGTGCCGCGGAACCGTCAACGAACGTCCGTGGACTTTCGTTACTATAGGCCGGCAGTTGGCGTACCTCTGGGATTGTCGAGCGCGCCTCGGTCAAGTGGAACTCGCGGTGCACCACTTTGGACACCGCGCCATTAGCAGGATGAATGCGTGCGTGGATGTTGACAGTGGGCGGTAGCAGTTTGGAGAAGGGTGCAGCAGTGGGCGTCGAGGCGCTATGTTGAGTGGCTGGCGTAGACGGCGTTACAGATCCTAGTGGCACGGCAGTGATATACAGATCGGCCGCCACGGTACCACTATAGAGATAGGCGTGGCCCATCTCACGGAGTCGCTCTTGTAGTCGCCAGATATTGTCATGCATAGACTGCTGAGTGGCGGGAGACGGAAGCACATGCCGTAGTGAATGGTTTAAGGTAACTGCAGAGTACGGACCGGCCTGCACAGGAGACTGATGTGCGGCGTGGATGACGAGACGTGCGGGAGCAGGTCGCTTGGAAATTCCACTGGAGATACTACGGCGGTCGGTGAGAACGGCACGGGTGATGCCCGTCTTCACCCGAAGAGAGGGCCGGCGAGATAGACCGGAAGGAGGGAGAGGGCGAGCCATATTTCTATGCGGGGCTGGCGGTGGCGGAGGTGAATGGAGTTTTGTTCGCGTCCTGGAATTGGTTGACAGTGGCTTAGATGGCATAACAGCTTTAGGGTATGACTTGGTTGCGGACCGTGTCTGGTATGATGATCTCGTCACTGTCATCGTCATTAGGATTTCTTAGAGTGTATATAGGTATCTATGTCGATATATACAAATGATGTGATCGATAGATAATCATGTATTCTGAATGCTGTAGAATGGAGGTATATAACGAACATCTAGAATTTAAGCATGGAGGGGCACGGCGGCCTGATATATGAAGTTGAGAGATTGTAGCAGCTTTTCCTTTTGAGCCAGACCACCATGTGATATAAACGAATATACAGACAGACAATAGGCCCGCTAAGTCTCAGGGACGCAAATGTTTCCTTTTTCGGTATAGTACTCAACGTCTCAGTATATACGACGATGCGAGGCCGTAGAGAGAGTAAAATTAGCAACAAGCCTTGCTAAATGTATTGCGGTGGTAGATAATATGCGGGAATGAAGGAGACAAGGAGATAAAGGCGCAGTTTATGTTTTCTTTGTCTTGTCACTAGCGTATCCTTACTCTTGGGGCGAGACTTGATAGTAGTGAGACTGCCAAGAAGCCAACTTGAGCTTTAGCTCCAGCGCGAACCCGAGGCAACGGCAACATAGTTGTGGTCGTAGAAACCGTTTAGGCTAGTATATATTCTTTGACGGACTGTAGGCAAAGAACGGGTTACTTAGAGTATGTGCGCAATTCGCTGTGTCCATACTCCTGTCACATAACATATGCGCTTGGTAAGTTTAACAAAGCAACTATCAAAGAAGATTCTATCAGTGATATATGACTACAACGTCTTAGCTCACTGGTAACCGGCTCAGATGATCGCCACGTCTTGTCTAACACAAATAAGTCCGAGGTAGACAGACGCCTTAGTGAGTCGTCGGACATTGCCTTACACATCAGTCCGGAAAATCAGAAGCCGATAGCCATGGCTACTAATATGTCTGATATGCCGAACTATAGCTTGTTTTGATAATTATAGCCGGCTTCTGCACGACTAAAAAGAACACCGGTCTTTGAGAAAAATGAAGGCTGTCTTGATTTGCTTAGAGCAGGTTTTGGGGCAAAAGAGGGAGCGGAATCTCAAAGAAAGGTTACGGGCACCGAAATAAATAACACACCATTAAATCCTGAAGAGAAAACCGAATCGCATGATTTTTGATAGGCTATAGACTTCGGTGTACCACGTAAACGATTCTCCGAGAGCTCAAATGCACGGGGTTTTCAAGTACTTTTCAGCTCCAGTTTGGTTGCCACAAGCTTTAGATTCAAAGATACCCGCCATTCTACAAGTAGATGCGCCCATAATATGTACCAAAACGAACAGATCAAAGATAAAATTATGACGCCAAAGAAAGCTAACAAAAGTAATGCGCTGTGAACTGCCGGGTTTATTAACCGCTAGCAGTCTGGCGTCTAATGTAGAGGCACGTGAAGTACTTTAGATGCCATTAGTATGGTGACTCGGTTATAGCATTTTCTTTGTCTGCTAGAACAAAATCTCTGCCACTTCAAGCAGGCAGCAGAGATGATAAAGCACGGGATACATGTATATCACCACCGGGGAGGTCGGCGATCATTTTGTACAGCCTATATTCCAAACCTCATTGCATGAAAGCGAACAAAGACAGACAGTCATATACAGATATATATGACAAATGAATATGTTCCTAGGCTTTACCACACCTCGTCACACGATGATTCTTTCTTTTTGACTTATAAACCTTCGTCAAATCAGATATGTAGTACGCCAGACGATTTTCACATGGCATATTTCGACAAAATCGATGTAAATGAGAGGCGGCATCTATCATCTTGAACAAAACACATCTCAAAGTTCGCGAAGACCAGACCACCGGAGATGATCGGCGGCAGGGGAAATGTTACGCTAAAGAGGAAGTAGAAGAAAAGGAATTCCGGGTGAGATTGGTTGTGATGAGGTTCTAACAAAATTCTAGTAGTGCGTATTCTCTTCAATCATCAAGTTTGCTCTGCTCGTAACCGAAATCCGATCTCAATTATGATAACCCTAGTGTATAAATTATAGGGTCTATACAGGTGGCGTGTCCAGCAAGTAGTGCGCCACTAATACTTCTATTTGTGTGGCGCTCATAAAATTAAGCTGGGCCAGTTGCCATGCTATGTAAATCCATTTGGCCAAGGTGTTTTGTTCCTACAGTGGTTATAAGAGCGCATAAATTAACTAATAAAAACAAGAGTAACTACAGGATTCAGCCATTTTATTGTAATCTATACTATTTTGACCACACCGGTTCTTTGAATACAGTCGTTATACCCATGAAATCATAGGCCTGCTTGGGGTATCCCTTTCTACGTGCTCTTTTTTTCTTCCTACTACAACAATTCAAGCTACCCTCAAATATGTCATCAGAAGACGTTCCAGATGCAGCACGCTTAGTTGATGATGCCGAGGCAGCTGCCTACGAAACTGCTGCCGAAGAGGCGGCGAAGCGACTTAATTACAGGCTACTCAAAGAGAGCTTTGTATCTAACTTGACTGGCAGCTCGATCGGCGATATCAACATGGTCACGCTAGCCTCACCTGTAAGTAGCCATTCTTAGTCCTTTCAATGTCTCTACAATATGTTGTTCGTGATGACTCGAGGGTTGGCGGCATGTAAGACCAAACTTCTATACTTAGACTAGTCTCAACTTAGTCCTGATTTTCTTCGAAATCTTTCTACGGGCTTTCTTTCCATTTCTTCTTGCCTTCACTCATATTTCATGTTAGACGTTGCTGATGTCATGTCATCGAGCTCCAAGAAACAACTACTTTGATATACATACTAACTCAATTGGCCAGCTCTCTGCATCTCTATGGGCTGTTCTCCAATCCCGTCAAGCTTTCTTTGAGCCGTATGGCATCATTCCGGCATTAGCAGACTATATGATTAATGTTGGAACATTGCTGCTATCAATGACGCTTTACGCCAACCAGTCGATCCTTCTGAATTTGGCTATCTTTATTCCTATCATCATTCTATTGGTTATTCCAGAATCTCCCGCTACTCGTCAAAGTAAGCGTAAAATACCTGCTGTCGTCCTGAAAAAGGTCGGTGTCAAAGATGGCGCCTCGAGCAAGATTGATCCTTATGCCCTCGGAATCAAGCCATTTCTGACTATGTACCGTGGCTCAATGATGGTAATGACTATCGTTGCCATCCTCGCTGTCGACTTTCCCATCTTCCCTCGTCGGTTTGCTAAAGTTGAGACTTGGGGCACTTCTCTGATGGATCTTGGTGTTGGGTCCTTTGTTTTCTCAGCTGGAGTTGTCGGTGCTCGACCATTACTCAAAGAGCGAGCTTTAGGCAAACAAGGTGCTGGTGTAGTCACGCGTGTATTGAGTTCTTTGAAACATTCGCTGCCACTTCTAATTTTGGGTGTCATCCGTATGCTTAGTGTCAAGGGCCTAGAATATGCTGAACACACTACCGAATACGGTGTTCATTGGAACTTCTTCTTTACTCTTGGCTTTTTACCACCTTTTGTTGCTGCTAGTACGGCGTTATCCAAAGTCATACCTTCGTTTGCTGTCCAGGCTATCCTTATCTCAGTAGGCTATCAACTGGCCCTCAGCAATACCGACTTACAAACTTATATCATCATGGCCGACCGTGTCAGCTTCTTCTCTGAGAACCGGGAAGGCATCTTCTCATTCCTGGGATATCTTTCCATTTTCTTAGCTGGTCAAGACATGGGAATGTGGGTTCTTCCACGGAACCTGAACTTACGTAGTTCATCGACTCCTGCCAAACAGCGCAACTCATTGATACTGACCATGTTCGTGTGGTCTGCCATATGGACTGTTTTGTACATCATTTCATCCAATTACTATGGCTTTGCCATCACCGTTTCTCGTCGTATAGCTAACCTTCCGTATGTTCTGTGGATTGCTGCTTTCAACTCTGCACAGATCATGGCCTGCTGCCTTGTTGAAACCCTTTTCTTCCCTCTTGCTCACAACATTCCGACCAGTGACAAGCGGATGGAAAAGGAAATCCATGATGCCTCCACAAGCAAGTTGTACAGAGCCATTAACCGAAACGGGCTGGCTATCTTCTTACTGGCTAATCTACTTACCGGACTTGTCAACATGACCTTGCCAACTTTGGAGGCATCTCGTGGACTAGCCATGACCATTCTGGTCGGTTACACCGGTGCTGTTTCAATAGTAGCTCTTGCTTTAGATCATTTCGACATTTCCATCAAAATATAGATCTTAGCTGTACAAACATCTATGTGGCATTGATGTAAGAGCTACTGGGTTGGAGATTGGGGATGAATCGGTGGATGAAAAATCACAAGGTTATTGTCCCGTGTTGAAGATCAAGTTTTACTTACAATTATACTTCCATAAATATAGTTCCATATAACTATATGCATGCCTAAAATATATAATTTATATAAATACATTATCTATTCCCTTCTCAATTAGCTTACGAGATATCGATATTTACTGCAATGGTAAGAGCTCTTCAGCTTCAGTCGGAACTTTAACATGTAAAGTTATAAACGCTGCACTCCATTGGTGGGCAGCCTAGAACCGAAAATTATACCTCATCTATTCCAGAAAATCCAAAAATTTGGTACCCAGCATTACCTTTTGACATTCATAACTCAACAATTGATTTGCGCAACCAGATATTTGCAGACCAATTAGAGAGATATTCATAGAACTATTATCATCGAGCAGCAATAAGACTCACTATCAGGAGCAGAAGCAGTTAAAAATGTTACTTTCTAGATACGATCAGGTGGATAGCGAGGGAAGACATCCGTAGGCTTTCAGTATCTATTGTGATTAGTTTTAAGTCTAGCACAGAAGCCTAGAAGAGTCTCCGTCTAATATAGCTTGAGGGCGTACATGGGAGGTTTAGGACTAGCCACCTAGGGTTTTGAGGATCTAGCAAAGGCTGAGAATAACTACTCTGAAAGCCTACCGCCTCAGAAATATCCCTAGTAGATTACTCATGCCTTTTTCTTTCCCTCCTTGATACTTCATGCACCGGGAGATAGCAATATAACGACCTACTCATAGAGTTTCCCCGCATCTCCCTCCAGTCCTATGTTCTGGTACCCAAACACACTTTCATCTCTCTTAGCTCACCGTCACATTTCGATGATGGCGGTAGGTAGCGCCTAGATATCTGTGGGGTACTTCAACTGGTATCTTGCTTCCAGAAACGTGAGATTTTGGTGTAACATGCCAATCCTATTGTATTTGAATGTAGCTATCTACTGTAGCTTAACTATGCATGTTTCATGTCCATCTAACTATGAAGGATAAACAGGAGGGCAAAAATTCGTCTTTGGACGGAGGGGGAGGTACTCAAACTCAAAGGTACCCCCACCAAGGGTTGTAGGAGGGAAGGTTGTAGGCATTCATGACCCTAACCCTAGTAAAATATTAACAAAATAGAGTTTCTCATTATGGTGAACATGAAATGCTTCGCTCACTTAGCTCAGTTAGAGCGTCGTACTGGTGTTCAAAAACCGGATATCAAGTAATGCGAGGGTCGCCAGTTCGACCTTTGTAAAGAGAAATATTCCGTATCTTTTCTACTGTTACGGCGGCATAGTATTGACGACTATCTCAGTTAAATCAAAAGAAAGTTCGAGTTTGATGACTTTTTTCTCCCCTTGGGAATTAGCTGGAAGATGTCTATGTAGTATGAGTACAGCGTAGACTTAAAATAATAATAAATAGTATGAGGGCATATCTGTAGTCATGATTCGAATACCATGATGTTGCAAAAAACAATGACTGTAAGTTTGAACTGTATATTGAATCTGAGATCATATATGTGTATTTAACTACGTAGTCAACCATGTACACATATATACATATGTACATATATTGTAAATACTCATACATTAGTTTCCATGATAACAATAATACCACTGAAATTGTTCACTTTTACAACAATATTGAGCTGTTAAATATTCTTTTGGAGTTATGATTCAGTCATACATGATGCAAGTATACAGATAAGTACCTCTTTTATATGTAGTTTTCTTAGTTATTGTTAAGGATATTAGGCACAGACAAATACACAACGAGAATATACCTATAACAGCAGTCTTGATGATGTTTACTTGACGTACATCATTGGATTTAATTTATTGATTGACGATTACTCTAGTGTTCTCTCATCTTCTGATGAATCTGATTGACGTAGGGTTCGTGGCTCTATCGTGGCAAATACTCTCAGTGCTCCTTCATCTATCACATAGAAGGAAGATAGCTTCATTCGGCCATGTTCTGGTAGGGCGTTGCGTAGGCCTCTAAGATAGCAATACTTGATGACGAATGGCGTTTTATCGAGTTCATGAACCTTTATCTCGATGGTTTGAGGAAAAAAGTCGAGCTCTAGAAGTCTTTGAATATCCTCAGCAGTTTGAAAAAAAAAACCTGGATCAATACGAACTCTGTGTGGGATCTCTGGTGCTTTTTGGACTGTGCCACAAGCTAAATCGGCATTTTATACCTGCCACGGGGCAATATTGCGTTTTTGACGGCGTTCTATTTTCGCGGTGATTGCTTCTACGTTATCGACAAAGAATTGGCTGATCTTTGCAATTCTGTCATCTTCGGACACTTTGAGAGATGTGAAGGCCGTATGGCAAGTAGTAATAAGTGAAATAAAAAAGTAAAAGGATGGTGGAATTTAGGAAAAAACGTCTGAGAAGTTCGGGTTGTGTGGAAAAGGTCTAAGGAGAAAAAACAAATTTGTACGAATACAAACTATTTATCCCAGGACTTTTATCTCAATATGAGTTGTTATCAGGCGATTGCTTACTAAAACTACTCAACTATTGGAGAATCCAGATAGCTACATATGTACATACATATACCCCCTACTGAACCCACTTAGCACACATAACAACAAAAACAACAGCAGCAGCCTAGCTACAGCATCACTCCATCTTCTGAAGTCCCGGATAGTTATGCAATGAAGAGAATTCCGGTATGAACGGTCAAGAAGATACATTTCTTTATTATACTATACATGTTTGTATAGTCAGTAGAAAGTAGAGTATTCACTTTCATTTAGTCATATACTCGTGCCACACCCAATATTCAACACTTCTATTGAATGATGGTGTTTCGCGGCAAAGTGCTTCTTTGTTAGAATTGAGGCTAGAAAAGGAAAGAAAAGAAAAAAAAAAGGAATGACGTCAAGGGGTTAACACAGGAGGACATTTACGGCACAGGTAGAGTTCAATCGGACACTGTGGAGTATATGGCAATAAAGATAGATATAACTTTGAAAGAAAAATGGTGAGAGTGGATGGTAGGAAAAAGATGACAAAACATGTGAACTTCAGAACATGCATGAAAAAAGCAAAAGAAATGTGGTAAATAAACAAACAATAGAATTGGATATAAATATATGTAAGTAGAGCAATTGCCTACACGCACAGTTGAGAATCAACGCTTCAGATTCTACAATGAAGTACTACACCACATGCGAAGTAGTTGCACATATAGACTATGGAAGAAAGGTCTTGTGGACATCAATAAAAAACACTGGTAGGTGTGTTGTGCTGTACCCATGCCTATGGAAAGAAAAGAAGAAAGGATCGGACAAATTTATTACAAGATCCTGTTGTTTATCCTCTACTCTTCACATCCGAATGATATGATGGTCGTCGAAAGTGGACCCGCTTGAAGCGGGTTACACCTTTTTCTTTGGGGGGGG